>JAAGKR010004174.1:0-59901 GCA_011419295.1 Clarias macrocephalus
CTCCAGAGTACTGAGGGAAACACATGCCTGTGATTATTTGCTCCTGACTCCAGGATGACTCGCATAAAGGCGTTACATGGTCATTCACGTATGCCGTCGCACCTCTCCTCCTGCCTTTATATACACACTAATCGACCATAACATCTAAACCCAAATACTGCGTGGGTTCCAGTTGTGCCTCTGAGGCAGCTCTGTCTGCTTGGTGTGACACCAAAAGACCTGTGGGGGTGTGGCTGTGATGTCTGGCACCGGGACACCGCACATTCCTTGGGTGCTTGGCCTGGATTGAGATCTGCGGAATTTGGAGGCCGGTGTTATGCGCTAAAATGCCCCCCTGCCATGGATTGCTCTCCTATATAATCTCTATCAAATATTATATTAGAATATCAATTATTAGCAAATACGCTATTGCTATTATAATTAACCCTAGGCATGTGACAGCCGTCGAGAACATGAATAGAAATTCTCATATAAATGTTTTTGTGGTACATTATTTTGCAGGGATTTGTCACATGATACAAAACTGTCTACACTAAATAAACATTTATGATGAAAAATTACACAAAATGAGTTTATTATAAAATAATAAATATTTAAAAAATTCATCTTGTATATGGAAAAAATATATATAATTTACAATTTTTTTCCTACACAACATGTGTTTATTATATTGCTTATTTTATAATCAGATTCGTTTGGTGTAATTTGTCAATCATAAACCTATGAATGTGTGTTTTAATATAATATCCGATAGAGATTATGTAGGGGGGGTACAATCCGTGGCAGGGGGGAATTTTAGCGCACAACACCAAATCAGCTTGAGCTTTTTAAGCCCCATAAGCAGCAGGCTGTGATGTGATGAGTGTTCTGATATCCTTCTATCATAACGCGTTTAATATCTTCAGCTACAGTATTTGTGCTAGGTTGGCTTTTCTGTGAGATCAGAGGCCTTTGACCCAAGTCTCGGGTGCGCATGATGCTGTCACAAGTTTACTGGTATTGATAATTGATGAACATTAATTCAATAACACCTGACCGTGGTGTTAGTGGTGTGAATGATCGGTGTTTGCCGACTTCTCAACCCCCAGATCATGAGAAGGTGAATAATAATAATAATAATAATAATATTCCAGTATCCAAAAATAACCATAGAATTACAAATAATTTTACACTAGTTAAATACTATAGGTAGCAGGGCAGGGGAAAAATCGATTGTTATGCATTACGATTCTTTTGGATTCCTCCAAAAGAAATTTTGATTATTTTTTAATGTACAGGTTTGCGTGCGAGGTTATAAAATGTTGGAATCCCACAGGCGATGCTCCAAACTATTCAGACATTGCCAGGCAGCACAGCATCCTGTGTGGTAGGAGCAAATTATACTGTGTGTACAATTATTAGGCAAGTTGTATTTTTTAGGATTAATTCATATAATGAACAATTACAGTGCTTATTGTTTTTATTATTATTATTATTATTATTATTATTATTATTATTATTATAATAATAATTAGTGTGCAGAATTATATGGAACTAAATAAAAACATATATTTTCCCATCTCACTTGTTTATTTTCATCTGTTAAAGTGAGAATAATAAACAACTCAAAATTTACAAATAAACATTTGACAAATGTTTTTTTAAAGAAATCAGTGACCTATAAAAAGCCACCGTTCCTTTCAATAACCGTGATCAGCCTTCCATTCATAGAGTTCTTGAGAACATGTCAGTTTCTTGAGATAAATGTTTTGTGCAGCAGCCTCAGCCACAGCCTCCCAGAATCTGTTAAAGGTAAGTTCTCAATAGGGTTCTGGTCAGGTGAGGGAGGGAGGGGGGGGGGTCATGTGATTGTTATTAGACTTCTTCCTGTACCACTGCTTGAAGAAAGTGTCTTCTAAAAGCTGGCAGTAGGTTTGGGAGTTGAGTTTGAGTCCATCTTCAACCCGAAAAGGTCCAACTACCTCATCTTCAATAATACCAGCCCATACCTCGACCGGACCTCTAACTTGGTAGCATCTGAGTCAAAAAAAAAAAAAAAATGCTCTGTGCCCGTTAATAATCGAACGTGCCCATCCATCTGGTCTGGCAAGAGTCACTCATCAGTCCATAAAACCTTTGAAAAATCTGTCTTCATATATCTCTTGGCCGAGTGTTGATGTTTCAACTTTTGTCTTGTGCTGGTGGTGGTCGGGTTTCAGCCTTCCTTACCATGGCCATGTCTCTGAGCATTAAACACCTTGTACTTCTGGTTCTGGTACTTCTGGTAATTTGCAGTTCTGGAATACGACACCACTGGAGGACAATGGGGTTCTGGTAGCTTCATGTTTGATTCTTACCAAATGTTTGGCAGTTAATTTGTATCAACAAGTTTCTTCCGCCCTGTTGATTATTTGCATCGAAACGTTTGATGGTTCTGTAATCACACACCAACATCCTAGCAATTAAATACATTTTTTGGCCCATTTTGCCTGAGGAAAAGAAGCTGCTTAATAATTGCACACACCTTGATATAGGGTGTTGATCTCCTAAGACCACACTCTCTCATTACACAAATACACATGACCTGATGTAGTTAAATCCAATAAGCATTCAAGTTCATACAGCTTGGAGTTGAAAAAATAGACATAAAAATTATGATTTGGTCAAAATACTCAGTCTATATGCTAAGTTTGTTACAAATGGTAACACTGTTTTTTTAACTATATCAAATTGAGATGTTCATAAAATTGACAGATAATGTAGTTAAATACTTTAAATAAAATACTTGCCACCAATCGACTATAAACGGATTTTAGCTCAGACGGCTATGACCGGTGTTCGTTACTGGTTCTGTGTCAATCACTCAAGAGCAAACATACATTCCTTCTCTCATCCAGAGATTGTGAGCTTGGCATCAACGGGTCTAGAGAGTAGACCAGCCCTGCTCTCTGTGGGGGAACGGCATACATCAATCAACTTTGATAATCATGATTGAATCAATTATGCAATTTAATCGATAGTTTTCGATTTAGAATCGAGTCGCACTTTTTGAACTACTTTGGTAAAACTTTCAAATTCTTTTAATTTTGCAGAAAAACACAGTCTCCATGTCTAAATTCAATTTGATTTGTATAGCGCTTTTAACAATTGACATTGTCGCAAAGCAGCTTTACACAATCAAAAGAATTATTTAAGTCTGTATGAAATGTGATTGTGCATGAATCAAAATGATAAGATTGTCCCTGATGAGCAAGCTGACGACGATGGCGACAGTGGCAAGGAAAAACTCCCCGAGATGTCAGTAGGAAGAAACCTTGAGAGGAACTGGACTCAACAGGGAACCCATCCTCATTTGGGGGATAACGGATAGCAGGGATTGATCTGCAGTCATACTGTGTGTTAGAATGCATATTTTGGTGCTTCTTCTGGGTGAAATACTGCCACCTAATGGACTGGAGTGTGGTGCAGAAGATTAGAGAAGAGGAAAAAAATATAATTGCTATATATGACAAGACTATGGATGGAAATCACCAGGGGCCACCTGATAATATATCATCATGATTTGTTTTGTCTTTAGATTCTGTAATTATTACAGATTTGTAAATGTCCTGAATTCATATTATTCTCTCTAAATTTAATTTCATTGTATTCGAATCTAATTATAAAATTCTAATATCAAGAACCCTAATTACACAGTGAATAATATTAAAATACTTTAAATAATTTAGATTCATTTAAGTCTGTAAGAAGGCAGCACAGTGACTAACGATTAGTACTGTGGCGTCGCACCGCCAGGGGCGGGTTCGATTACCGCCACAGGTCAGGGTTCTCACGTTCTCAGGGTTTCTCCCGGGTGCTCTTGTTTCCTCCTACAGTCCATGCCAACAAGCAGGGAAGGCCAATTGTGCCTCGCCTCCCCCCCCATGAGTCCCCTGGAAGAGGCTCCAGCAACCCAGAACAGGATAAACAGTATAGAAAATGAGTAAGTGAGTAAACCTGTAAGAAACATAGCTGTCTGAGCCAAATCGGACCATAATCAATCATCGGCGCAGTTATCTCAGATATACAGTCTATGTTTGATTCACGGCTCTAAAAATGGCACATACTGCTTTAATGTAGTCATGCTTCTCTAGTCAAACGTCCACTTAAGCACTATTTCCATGTAAGTGGATACAAAACGCTATTGCCGCCTACAGTATAACTGCACGTTTACACTCTTCTCCAGGCAGGGACTGCTGCGTCATCCGCCAGGCCGACGAAGAACGCGAGAGCAGAGAAACAAAAGATGAGAATGATTCATTAATCTAAAAACTATGAGTGAGAACAGGAACAATGGAGAGGCAGCAATCAGGGCTGAGAGCCTTAATTTAATCACACGGAAGAGATCATCAACACGAGGACCAAAATAAAAAAAACAACAACACTCTAGAGGGAAATCCCTTCCATTGGTTGCAAAGTGCAGCAAGAGAGTGGGCAGTGCCTGCGGTATGTAGCACCAGTCTGTGCAGTTCGTCTAGGCTGGGAGGAAGCACCACTCTAAAACAGGAAAAGCATGTCTGCTCACCAAGCAAAAAAAAAAAATCCTCAAGAGTGTCATAACAAGCAGCAGTGGGAGGAGAAAACGCAGGACTCTCCCTTCAATCTCGTCTTGGCAACAGGAGGCTTGACACGGATCCATCAGGCCCGAGAACGAGCTGCATACTTAAACAGCACCCCTCCCCCTACATCCCCTCCACCCCCCACAGCTCAGCGCCTCGCCTCGCTTCAGACCCCGGTCACGCTCGAGCCGAAGATCTCTCGGATATAAAGGGTGTGAAGTGTTCGACAGCTGGTGAACTGTTTGTACAGACACTGCTGAGAATTAATAAATAAATAAATAAATTTTGAAACCTGTCTCATTCTTTTTCACGCTTGGTTTTCTTTCACACTCATTTTCTTTCCTTCCTCCACACTCTGTTCCCTCGTTCGCACACGCTCAGAGATAAATATAGCTCTACGACACCACCACCAAAAACACCCCCCCCCTCCCGCAGCCCCTCCCAAAAGCACTACACTGCGATCATCATCCGGTATCAGACACTGGTCTCAGGGACGCTCAGGCCACCTTGTCCTGCATATGCAACTGTCCAGACAGATGACGAGAGGCTTACAGGATTCCCTACGTCTCGAGGGAGGGAAAATTCAGACACCCGCAAGCTTGGAGAGCCGTCCCGGTCGCAGCCTGGCTCACTCTCGCGGAAACGACACCTGTCATGACCGTCATGATTTAATCATTCTTACGGCTTTAAGAACTCGGGAATGTATAGATAAGTGACCTATAGACCGCATCGATGCGTCTCAGCATTCTCATACCTTATGCTCCCAAAAATAAATGCTCCCGCAGCAACGCAGAGCCCCTGATTTAACTTTTAATTCGTCAAGTCCGGTGCTAAAGGTGAAAACACAAGACGGAATTAAATACCGCTTCTATCTGCAGCACTCAGCATTAATCAATTCACACGACTAAAAATAGGACAACACTGTATAAATTATCCCGGAAAGTATTCTCGGAATAATTACCTATTATATCTGAGCCTCCAGTGTCAGGAGGCTGTAAATTATGATGCATTCAAGGTCAGCATGCAATTTCCTACTTGCAACTGACAAAAGCCACCAAAAACATCCCCTCAAAAATGCACACACCACATGGGGAAGTCGGCTCAACTTCCAGTTCCTTCCCCGTTCAAGTACGAGGTCAAATCAACATAGACGCTCGCACTGTACTTTTAAATGCGCTTATAGCAGGATTCTCTTAAATTTTAAATTTGAATGAATTAATATACAGACACTTGGATAAATCTTTAATATTTAAAATATTAATCAATATCGGGGTTATTACTAAGCCTGACTAGCTTGTTCCTAAACAACTCCTCAACCTCATGTTGTTATCACACTTCCTGCTACGTGCAGCAGTGTTGATTTGAGGTCACTTGGCGAACTCGGGATTGACCAGACTATCCAGAGTTCCAGAATCAACCTTTAGTCAAATGCAGCGTTAATGTAGGACGGTAGGAGGAGACATGGGTGTGTGAACATAATTACAGACAGCTGGTCTGAAGAAACGTATAGAAACGGCCTGGAGGTTATAAAAGGGGCAACTGTGATGGGGGCAAACAGGGTGGTAATGTCATGTCGTTAAAGCTTTATTCACTCAATTCAATTAATTCTAATATTTATTCAATCATCGTCTATACCACTTAACCTGCACAGGGTCGCAGGAGGCCTGGAGTCTGTCCCAGGAAACTACGGGCACAAGGTGGGATATACGTACGATGGACAGAGTGCCAATAAATCACAGGGCACACACTATGGGCCAATTAGCCTAATCTTCACTCTGGGAGGAAACTGGAGTACCCAAAGAAAACCTAGCAAGTACAGGGAGAACATGCACAGGACAATGCCACCAGGCCTCACAAAACAAATGTGGTTTATGAAATTTCCATAACATCACAGTTAAATACAAGTACATTTTTCAAAACCAATATTCTAGAGACTATTGAATAGGATGATGTTTAAGTATACTAACAGCCAGCGACGTCAGCTAACAAAGCCAGCGAAGTAGCGGTGCTACGTTAAACCTTATTTTTTATAAGAAAGTTTTCTCTATACAGAACGTTGCCAGAAAATATAAGTTGTAAGTATGACCAGTTCTCCTGCATCAAGTAATAAAGTGATATGTATAAACGATAGACTGTGTATAAACTGGACAAACCCTCCGTGACGTCATCCATACGTTTTCTAAAGAGAGGTGTTGAAGCTCAACTGTGGGATCTCTGGTCATCGCCATCTTGGCAGAAGCTGACTCCACCTAAACCCCAGTTAGTCCATGAATGGGCCCCAGTTACCACAAGCTAGCTGGCTTATCTTTAGCTCATCTAAAATACTAAGTTGACTAACAATTTCATTCAACTCTGTCATTCATAACCTATACTGTACGTCATGTCAACTCCACCAATTCCAGTTATTCATTGCTAAAGTGATGCATAGTGGTTTGACGCCTGTATTAAAATTGCTTTAACAATTTTAAACTGAAGCGTTACATTAAAAAAAAATAATAATAATAACCTCTGTACGGTTATCATGAATAGAAAATCTAACTACGGAGTTCAAAAGTGATCTTTTGTACCAGGCTGTAAACGTTTATTTCTGTTACAACATTGGACATTTTAACACGGGGCTCTATGGGGGATTGACTTTCTCTTGGCCATTCGAGGAACCGCGTTTTTTGGCACTTTCACATTGGAGTCGTTTTTCAGAAACGGAGGTCACCTCTTGGTATAAAAGCCTCTGGCTTTGCTGTCCAAGCTGTTTTCTGCATTAGAAAGCAGAAGTTTCATAAAATAACCCCACTAATAAAATAAGAGGACTGAATTTAAAGAGACCGAGTACTTTATTAATCCCAAGGGGAAATTGTAAGTTCACAGCATTATACAACAACATAAACGCAACAAGTAAGAGGGTTATTTTTTAAATATTTTACTAAACATCACAATTTAGTTAGATTAGACATGAAATCTGTACAAGGCATCTGCACACAGCAGGGCTTAATACAGCTGCTTCCAGCTTAAACCCTTCCCAAGAACAGTACACTTAATGATGGAGACACAACTTAAGCTCCAAATCGTATGCTAGCCTAAAATAAACTAAACGTTGTCCAGAGGCTGTTCATTCAGTTTTATACTGTATGTAGCCCAGGGTGGGAAATTCCTACTGTATCGAAAAAATAACTCACTCAGCCAGTCTTTGAGCCAATTCGTCCCTGTGCATATCAATTACACTCTGTGTGTGTGTGTGTGTGTGTGTGTGTGTGTGTGTGTGTGTGTGTGTGTGTGTGTGTGTGTGTGTGTGTGTGTCTCCCTGGAGACAGGCCGCGAATAAAAGGCTCAAGGGCTGACACATTTCGCTCTTAGAAAACACCCAAATCCACCCACCATCATGCTCAGCCCTGATTTGATTATCAACACACTCGTCACACACCACAGCCAGAAACAAGGTACCTCGTCTACCATCTCATCATTCGTCATCCCTGGTTCTATTCAATCTCTTTCCCTCTCTTGATCTCTCATCAACGGTTATTCATCAAACATTATTTTCTATTGTGCCACCTCGCTCTCACGGCACATCCAATCAGTCCAGGAGCATGAAAAAGCGCACAGAAATATCGAATACAGCAGGGAGTTAAGTAAATAGATATAGTTGCAAGCAACGATGAGCAGGCCAAAGCGCAAGATATCATTTTAGAATAGGGGGAATTTTATGGCAAGACCTTCAAAAAGCCCCGGATGCTGGGAAAAAAAATAAATAAATTTAAAAATGCATCGCTCAACATGATGTCACTCAACATCATGTCACTTATTATTCAGTTTTCGTCAGATGTTTAAGGCTTCGTCACGGCTGACCAGTTTGAGGTATCAAAATTCCCTCCGCAATTTTGAATCCTCAATGTCTTGAGATCATATTGGCCCAGTTTTTTGGTGATCGGATAAATTTCCCTAGGAGGAGTACACCAAATGTCACTGGGTGCGTTTTTCAAACAACCCAAAATAACTGACTTCCTGTTGAGGAGATCCTATAAAAAATGCAATGCAGAAGGCTGTGTGGCTCAGTGAGCTCTAAATGTGTACCGGGCTTTGCATTTATACGTGAAAGTGTGTATGAGCTATGTGGTAAAATCTCATGCCACGCCCGGGGCCCAGGTGCTCAGGAATCCTAATGGCAGCAGATTCCAATCTGTCTGCCAATTTTCATGACATTTTGAATGTCTTAAAAATTCCAAAAAAACCCAGATGTTGGGGAAAAAAAATAAAAAAATCATTTGAAAAACAAGAGGCCCTTCACAAACTATGACATCACTTTTAGACATCGGCACAATCATAGGGATGACGATGACATAATAAACATGACATCATCGTGTTGATGTCATTGAGCTTGAGCCCTAATAAAAATAAATAAATAAATAAATAAATAAATAAATAAATAAAAACAAACAGCATTTAGGCATGAGTGAGCGATTGACGAAGAGACTCTTGTGGCGAGCTCTGGAGCTAAGCTGGACAGACAGCAGATCTGAGGATTTATTGCTTGTGTCAGCCAACAGACAGAACAATAGCACACAGGGCTCTGAGTCCAGAGGGATGCCCAGGGGAGGCAGAGAGGCCCGTCCTGCCTGGCACGCATACAAACATTACTCACACGTTCAAAGATGTGACACGCTCTCTAATGCACAAGTCCTGCCCGAGACAGATGTGATAATCTTCTGAAACAGGCGATATTTATTCAGAAACTATTCACATTACATGATTAAGGTTCTATCAAGTTTATATCATGCATTTCTAATACTTGTTGGCTAGAATTAATCCCATCATATAATGCAGTAAACAAAATGCATTTCCATTTGCTTGTTCGCTCAAGTTTTTGTTCAAAAGTCAGATTCAGAGCACAGACTGAGCAGAAGAAGGGTAACGATCACGCTCAGGGAACCAACAATAGCAGCTTAGCAGTTCAGGGATTGGAATTCACAACCTTCTGATCAGCACTCAAAGCCTTAACTAGTAATCCAACACCTCCCCCACAGTGTAAATTATAACATCAATTATCTACTGTATCAGTTTTTTTGGTGCTGTCTCAGACAGACTGGTTTAGTCCTGAGCTCAGATGACTGTGTGTGGAATTTCAAATGCATTTCTCAAGGTCTGTGTGGGATTCTTCTGGGGTTCTCTGAATTCCAGCCACCTCCAAGAACATTCCAGAAGATGGGAATATGTATGGCCCTTAGGTATAAATAAGTGTGCCTGATAATCCTCTACTATACAGCCATTTTCAATCAAGGTGCATCTCCACCTCACACTCCCGCACACACAGGCTGACACACACTCTGATGTTGTTCTGATGGATTCTGGATACACACACCGCAACCCTTCTCAGAATAAACTGAAAATGAATTAATGCATTTTTTTTTTTTTTAGAAATAAATTATGTATCTCAAAATGACATGCAGGTGGTTACATTTCCAGCAGGCACATAATGAAATTACCAATGTGCATGTTTAACACAATTATAATGTTACTCTGGCGTGGCCAAAAAATTATAAAAACATTAATAAATAACAAAAATAAAATTGCATACCAAGATTTAATTCAAATCACCTTTAAGCGTTGATTACAGCACACAATGTGATGGCCAGTTCATGTGTGAAAATTATTCCCTATTCACTATTTGAGTCCTGGTATATGTTCGTGCCATCAGGGAAGAAAAACTCCATAGATATGATACACTGGTCATTCAGGTGGTCAGCTGACTTGCAACATAACATTTCTGAGTCTAGATCTGACGAACTGAAGCAACCCCAGATCATAACGCTGCCTCCTGAGGCTTGTACAGTGGCCACAATGCATGATGTGTGCATCGTTTCACGAGCTTCCCTTCTAACCCTGTGGCATCAATAACTATGGATTAGGGTCATCTAAACTCAACAGACGACATGACTCTTTATTATTGCTCCAGAGTCAAATCTTTATGCTCCCTAGCAAACTGAAGCCTTTTTTCTGATGAGTCTCACCAACACGTGGTTTATTATGACCGTACAGCTGTTTAGTCCCAATCCTGAGTTAACATCACAGTGTCTGCGTATGGAAATGCTCTTATTCTCACTATTAAACATTTTTAAACAAGTTCTTACTTTCACTATGAAAATATCTACCAGTATGGGTTTTTTTTATTTATTTATTTATTTTTTTTAGGGGTGCTCCGATTGATCGGTCACCGATCATAATCGGCCGATAATAGCTTTGGGAAGTTTGATCGGCAGTCTCTATAATGACCGATACAGAAAAGCCGATCAGGCGCCGCAAAACCCGTGAGACAATTTTTTTGCGTGCTGCTAAAATGGCTTCACCAGTCTGGCAATTCTACGTCTTGTATGAAAAAGACAATACATTAGCAATCGGCAACCCGTGCAACAAGACAATTGCACCAGGCGGGAAGCACCCAAAGCATTTTAACACCATGAACCTCATCAGATATTTGAAGGTTAGTCACGTAAAGGAACATGAGCAGCGGGAGAGCGGGAGAGCTCAGCAACTCGCGCGCCGCCGCTCACTCAGCTGTCGGTAATTCCTCTTTCACCTACATGGTTTCGCTCAGTGGCCGACTCACATCCTACTTGTCTGTTATTTTATTTAATTTTATACAATCTACAGGAACGTTGTATTTGTCAGGCTCTAAGCTGTTCCCAGTTACTAACCAAGCACAGGCTGCTATGTTTTAAGTTGACGTGTGGCACATGTTGCTTGCCAATAAATACAGTTGTCAATTCATGATATTCCTCTTCTTGTCATTTCAATACTTAATTTACATTGTTGTTGGATATAGTTTAATAAATAATGCTACATGATAAGGCTTCAAGTAGACCCTGTAATCCGTGATCGGTATCGGCCGATACAGCTTCTAGTGATCGGCCCCAAAAATCCTGCTCGGATCACCCCTAATTTTTACTATGCAACTTCAAGTGTTTGCATGAATTCCATTCATGACTGATTTTTTTTCCACCCCGACCACACATTTCTTCCACAAAGTTGATGGTTCCGCACTACCCTTCCAGGTTTTAATAATCAAGGGTACCCAGTCCCAGTAATTCCAACACTCCTCAGTTGTTTTCTTTGCTTGATGCAGATTCAACCCTTCGGAAATGGTGACTTTCTTTGACTTTGTATACATTATATAGTGCTAAATACTGTTTAATTTGCCCCAACCTACAACACAAGGAGCAGATGTGCATTACATAAAAACCCAAACAATCCATCATTATCAAGTCTTGTATGTCATTTTTCGCCTGATCATCCCCCGGTCCCTCGCTCATTTCTGATTGGCTTTTGTTTCTCTGCAGGGAAACGGGAGAGTAGGCTCTAATGATTATAACCTGGCAGCTGAAGACAGGAAGAAGATTAAACGTCTGGAGTATGACAGGAGTAATAGTGCGCTGACTAATAGCACATTATCGTACATGGCCAAGCCTGATGTTCAGATTGCCTGGAGAGTTAAAAATAGAGAAGAACGGTCAGGTGACACGGTAAAGAAGAACTGCTGATCGATCAAACACATTATGTAAAGGATGCATCATAGCGTATTCAATACATCATGTCAATGACGTTAACGATTTAGTAACATCTGTAAGCTTGGATAATCAGCATTTTGTTCCATTTTAGGATTACATAAATAAGTTTGTGATCATGTTCAGCGGACAGCAGTGCCGTAGCGGCATCTCAGCCATGACAGTTAACTAGTAACGCTACAGAACCACTCAGGAGTGTCCCACGGATGCAAGTAACTAGCAATAACTGAATCAAGCACTATTTTGTTTTTCTCCTCCTGATTAAAATGTCCCGTATTTTAACATTTCCTTATCATTTAACACAAGTCTCGTTAATGTTCCGGCTGAAATACCCCTCAAATAATGCATTGTTTTATATCTGAAACTCGCTTTATTTCACTCCTCCTCATTTATTGACTTTATTAATGCACTGTTTATTCTCTGAAGTGTCGAGAACAATTACTAGTCATCGTTTGCTGAATAATGTTTGGCCAGCGATCTCCTCCCATACATACGCTAACCTGCCAATCGACATGCTGATCGTGAGCGTCTGTGAGTTTGTGCATTTGGAAATGGATCGACGGATCTCATCTCTTCTCTCAGGGTGATAATCTGCTATTGAGAGGTTGCAGTAGGTGGCTTCATGTGTCCTCTACAGGAAGCACAGACTTCATGAAAATAAAGGCTATGATATGGAAAATATTGAATCCTGACAAATAGCCTGAAACGCTATATGTAGTCCGAGCTACTCATGGCAGAAGAAATCATCTCTCAAAACAAAAACACACATCAGTAATTCCTCAGAAAGCTGAATTACTGCAAATATGCTCACAACAGCTGTGCTTTATGACCTTTCTAATCCAGGTCCACAATGCCCACCAGTCTGAGCAACCGCTAGCCAGTAATACAATACGGTTTTAAAGGTCACGCAAGCCCACCGGAGGCCTGGTGTAGAAGCGCAGGGGAGCGTAACCTAGTCGAGAGGTCTGTGAACATGTCGATACGGCAGTATAGAAGAGGCACGAGGTCCCTACAGAGCCACTGGCTGACCAGCCATTCAATTAGAGCAGGAGAGTCAAACGGCTGCAGGGCTCGCTTTATCGATCCCTAAACTCACAACCAAGAGCGAATCAACACAGAAATCAGACACGAAACTATAGATCAACATCAGTCTCGTCAACATCCGAACAAGAAAAAGAACCGTTTTAGTTATCTGATATAAAAAAATAAAAATAGACAAACAGCATTTTATTTACAATGTTAGCTTTATATTTTTGATCTTATCAATCTTTCATGTATGCCATTATTACTGCACAAAAATTTGCAACCCTATTTTAGGGAATATTAGCTAACTTGTATTAGTCAGATGCTTCAAATTCTAATTTTATTCCTCACGTACACAACCATGTATGTATGATATGCAGTGAAATGCTTGGTTAACTGGATGTTTATGTTTATTCATTCATTCATTCATTCATTCATTCATTCATTCGTCTATACTGTTTATCCTGTGTGGAGGCTATTCCAGGAGACTTTTGGGCAATCCATCACCAAGCACACACCAACAAAACGGGCCATTTCGAAAACCAATAAACCTAATCTGACCGTTCTTGAACTCTGGGAACAGACCGGATTACCCACCAAGCATGGGAAGAACATGAAAACTCCATACACACAGACCCATGGAGGGAATAGAACCCTTTACCCTGGAGGTGCAAGCCTACAGTGCTAACCACTATGCCCTAATGACGCATAACTGGATGTTCGTATCTTGCTGAAATGCTGAACAGTGCTCAGTCCAAGCGGAGTCTTACAACTGATGTGCCTGTAGACAGTGGGGTGTGGCGCATTGGGGTGTGGCGCATTGGGGTGTGGGGTGGGGTGTGGCGCATTGGGGTGTGGCGCATTGGGGTGTGGGGTCAGAAGTAGCTCAGAGGTTAAGGTATTGGGCTACTGATCAGAAGATCCCAGGATCAAACTCCAGCACCACTAACTTGCCACTGTTGGGGACCTTGAGCAAGGCCCTCACCTGCTCAAACGTATAATGAGAAATAAAAATGTAAGAAGCTGTGGATAAGGGGGCCGTAAATGTAATGTAAGCGCAAGACAACACGCAAACGATTGCACCCAAGATGCCTTTCATAGATGTTAAATAAATGCATCATCTAACAAATCACAACCACATTAACAACAGGTTCACACTCCTCAAAAAAAATTACAGTCAAGCAAAAACTTTGCGCTTATCTGTCTGGGTTTGGCGGTTGCCAGGAGAACGGTACTTGTCTAACTGCATTGGGCCAAGTGTAAAGTTCGGTGGAGGTGGCTTATGATGTGGGCTTGGTTTTCAGGAATTGAGTTATCCCCTTAGTTCCAGTGAAAGGAACCAATGCTTCAGCAACCAAGCCATTTCGGACAATTTCATCCTCCCAACTTTGTGGGAACAGTTTGGGGACGGCCAAATAGGGTGGGCCAAGATCATACTAAACACTATGGATTAAGAACCGGATGTTACTCAAGTTCATATGCATGCGAAAGCAGACGAGCGAATACTTCTGGTGATATAGTTTGTAGTTCAGGTTTTTCAAGTTTGTCTTGATACCTGTACAAGTACATTACTATTAATCTTTTGCTGCTCTGCACGCCAACTGAAGGTGAATTCCACAGTAATCGAAGGCAACTTTCACAACCCTGGTCCTGTGCATAAATACACTCCAAGTTCAGCTGAGACTCATATGAAGCTCCTGTAGTCCCACTGAGCTAAATTCACGTCAGTGTCTTTCAAACGCATATATAGTATAAATTTAACTATTATCTTTCACCAGAACTAGCCGTATGATTAGTCCCGGTTAGCCATACAGCTAATTCAGTCGCACTGCAGGAGCTTCCCGAGAGTTCCATGAACTTTGGAACGCATTTATGCATGGAAAGAGGGTTGTGAAATTTGGCCCTGAATTTTTTTTAGCGTATTTGCGTTATATTGTAGTGTGAAGAGCAGGAAAATTTATAACAACCAAGGCCTTTAACGCACTTGTACGCACCACGTCTCTCTTTCTTTCCAGCTTCTACAGCTATATTCATGGCGAGTTTTGGTTTTTATTTGATATTAAAACTATATCCTCTTTTTTTGTAAGAACTTTTTCAAAAAGTGTCAACAGGATAAAACAAGTTCCTCGCAGGAGTAAAAGAATTACAGCCAAATAAAACATGTCTGATGGACAGATGGCTTTTACATGATGAACTACTGTATACGCACCTCAATTTAGATTTAAGACGGACTTACAACTACACTCGCTCACACTACAACCACTTTGGCATCACATCAGAAACGATGAGATTGTCTCTTTTTACGAAGAATCAACTTGAGGAGGTTAAGACAAACTGAAGAACACAGCACTCGTTTGTCTTAACTGCATAAAAAAAAACCTTCGATTTCACAACTGGACTATACAGAATTATCGATTCTGCATTCATTCTAAACATTTGTGCTTCATTTACTCAGACTGTCTTTTCTGTCAGATAGAAATTATTCAGGTGTGACCGAAAACGCACAAGCGCACACACTCCCCTACACCTCTGACTCGATCAAAAGAAGGACATCGATGTCGGCGAGACAAAGGCCGCCGTGCAACAATCTCTCTGGGTTTTTAGACGCAAAGCGACATCATTTACATTATTTCTGCATGAATTTCCATGCCATTACCCATCCTGTGCTGCTGATCCTGACAAACCTGGATATCACGCTCACTAATCCGGTCTCGTTAACGCAAATCACATGAATAAATCTGCTCCCAATGTCTAAATTATTATTTTTTTTCTTTCTTCGTTCTTTGCCGTTCCTGCTCTTCCTCGCCAAGCGTACAGGAGGCTGTTACAGCATTTAAACCAACTACACCCCGTGTCCATTTATAGTGTGGATATTGAGTCGTATATTAAATAATTCTGCTGCAGCAGGCATCACACCTGACACCAGCCTGAGGCGCTGCTTTTGTGCTGCAGCCACATCAGCGAGACGCAGCTCCATCAGTAGTGTGTGCCAACTGAGAGCGACCTGTTGGCCTGCACACACTGCGCTCTGCTTATTCCTGCATTATAACCACTCCGAACAATCGCTCATCGACGTGTAGAGCTCGTCTCTGGAAAAAAAAAAAAGAGTGGTTTTAGAAGATCTCAATTTGGGGCGTAAATGCGAGAAAGGAAGTAATGTCTGGCTTTATAGCTTGTGCTTCGTCATTATAAAGAGAAACCAAAACGCATTCTAACCCAACTACACCACAACTACAGTTTCATAGCTTGCAGAAAAAACCTGCGCTTGTTCAATACTTTTCCCTTCCTCATAATGAACTGTTTTCTGACAGATTAAAAAGTATGGTTCGGGGGAAAAAATAAAAAATAAAAAATGTAGGTTCAAGTCAAACTGGGACTTTTGGTTGTGCAGAAGAACAGAATGCAGGTATAAGAGTTAAAAACCACCGTTATATCCCTGCTACACTAATGCCGGCCACTCCCTGCTTCATGTCTGAAACACTGGCCTCCCAGGAACTCCTTTACTGGCCCGAATACATACAGAAGTCACTTGGAGCAACGTCAGGACTGCACAGGCGATGCGCCTAGCCGAGTTCCTGTAATGTGCAAGTTGTATTGGTGAACGATTGTGCGTACGGTTACCACAGACGGATGCAACTCTTCTACAAGTTGGCAACAAGTTATCCGTTGATTTTTTCAAACGCAGATGTACAGGACTGGCTGATGTCGCTGTGATCGACAGGGGCGAGAAGGTTCCACACCTCCCACCTACAAGTTTTGCTCTCCTGGACACCTGGTCATAGAGCGCATGTGGATTTTTAGAGCCACGCCGATAAGCTTTACTTTAACTATTTACTTTAATTGAACGGATGTGAGAAAGACAAGTGATTATAGCTGCTAGAACACACCATAAGTGATGTGAACATAACAGCATTACATGTAGCTGTAAAAAGTTAGAAATATCATTCATTAATACGTCCAAATTTGGAATGTACTGTATTAGCATTATATGAAGAATAAACACCTTCGTGATGTGCT
Organism: Clarias macrocephalus; assembly: GCA_011419295.1. NCBI lineage: Eukaryota > Metazoa > Chordata > Actinopteri > Siluriformes > Clariidae > Clarias > Clarias macrocephalus. Next base: position 17,168 of record JAAGKR010004174.1, read on the forward strand.
GTTAGAAAAAAATAAGCTCCATTATTCATTATTATTGTGTGATAAAAGGTACAAATGATGGACTTTGATAACAGTTTTCCATTCAGTCTGTTTCTTTGCCTTCTTTTTTTTTTCCCCACAGGACAAACAGAAACAGCACTGAAGGATGTCTTGGCTTTTTGCACATCGTCATGTCAGAAAACTTTACATAAAAAATAATTTTTTTAAATCCCCCGTGAGAGGAGCACGCTCGAAGCTGTGCTGAAATTTTACTTACTACTGCACACGTCTTATCTGCTTTCTGTATCAGAAGTGTATAAGACCACACTGCTGCCTTTACACAGCTCATCACTCCCAAGAACGGGACAAATAAACTGTTGAACCTCAAATCGTCACGAGCATTATGCTGCCTGCTGCTGCTTCAGAGATATAGAGAAGGGAAAAAATTTTAATAATAAAAAAAAAAAAAAAAACCACACAAGGCATAACTGTGGGTTGGATAAAACACCTGTTCTTGATGCTATTTTGTGAAAACATTTAAGCGGCTCATAAAAAATCCCCCTAATGTTCCTCTCCAGCCTTCTTCTCGCCTTCGCCCTCATTGCGGGCACCTCCTCAGATCCCGATCTCTGATCCCCGCCTCCACGCCCACACCGCCTCCTCTTACTCTCCTGCTAACTCACGCATACACGCACACACACACACAGATAAGACCGCTTTGGCAAGCTCCCCGGTTCTGCCTGCTGATATTCTGCTTTCCTGTCTCTTTAGAGCACACGCATTTCATTGTTTTGTTTTTCTGCAATGCACCTTGGGACATTTAACCACTCACATTGTAATAAGTAGTAACATGAGGAAGAAGAGGGCTTTTTAAATGTACTTCCCTTCTGGTAAATCCAGGCTTCTGAAGAAACGACATGACGTACGTTGTGCATTGGATTGGAAAAATGTAATAAATAAATAAATAAATAAATAAAATTTTAAAATACTGAAAAAAAATGGTGTCTTGATAGACACTTTCTCGTGGTGTTTAATTTTGAAAGCAAACTGAGAAGATAAAAGGAGCATGTTTGTGTACGTTTGCGTACCAGACCTGATGCACCGATCTGGGCACAGCCAAACTGATGCACTGCAGTGATTAAACATCACGCAGCAGCCGAATACATCTTCGTGCTCCTCCACAAGCTGCATTTAAAAACCATCTCTCTGTCTTTCTCCGTCTCCGGACCATGGAGGTCACAAGACCCACAGGGCTTATCGATCGCAGCGTACTTAGAAATGCTTGCACAGATAAATAGGATACTTTTTCCTGACAAAGTGGGGAGGGTGCGAGGAGGGGGGGGGGGGGGGAATGTGCCCGCTCCGAAAGCCCCGGGGTAGAAAACGAAAGAGCTTGCTCTTTGACTTGGTAAACCAGAAAACTGGGATAATGGCACAGGTTGCTGAATTATTGATGGGTTTAATCGCACAAAAACAGCTGCAGTCGACGTTCTCGCATTTTGTTGAATTATTCACACGTCCCTTTGAACACGGAGTTATTCACTGGCGATCGAGCATTGTTCGCTTGCATACCTTTTGTCAAACTCTGATCAGTTTCTACCAAGTTGAGAACACTGAAAAGGATTCTCAGACAGAAGTGTACGGAACAAACTCAGCATACTGACTACGGCCAAAGTGGGGAAGTGGGGACCTTTGTTATCGCGCAAGCTGACTGTTTAAACATTTCTAGTTCCACATCACCATTCTACGCGTCTTCCTGATCGTATCAGGCATGGCTGCTTTCGGGGCCGGTTTTAGACCAAACCCGAGAAAATAAAAAGGGGAAGTCCTCAGCATGCAAAACAGCACGAATAAACATCCCCTGGACGCGTTTTGATTTACAAGTCATTCAGAACGGGGTTGTGCTTAGTACTTCAAAAAAGGTACTACTGTATATATCTGCTTCACCTCTGATGAACGTTAAGTACTCACAGAGTATGTAGCTAGGATCAGGCCTACTTGATGCCTAAGCGATTTCTGCAGCAAGAATATATTCATGATTGGACTGTGAAGAAGAACCAAAAGCCTTTCGGACCGAAGACTGGAAAAGCCATCAGTGCATTCTTACCCATTTTACCAGAAAGAACTAAACTTCGTGCTAAAATATATAATCAGCATTGTTTTGGTAATTTGTGCAGTAGATACAGCAACGTTCAGCTTTAAAACGAAACTGAAATCTTTGAATAATAAATCCCTCTGTTTATACACAAACAAAAACAAAACTTGGATTATTTTTCTCGATAGAGCTGGGAAAAAATGGGATAACTATATAGGACTGGGGATAATCAAAGCAGTTGCAACGTGATGATGAAAGCTGCACTGGCATCATTGCCCTGTCAGTTACAGATGAATTGGGCAAGATTAGTCTTTTGTAAGATGGTTTGGTGTGTTCAGTGTTTGAATCAGGGCTGCACAGTGGCTCAGTGGTTCTGGGGTTGGAATCTTGTCTCATGTGTGTGTGTGCGTGTGCGTGTGCGTGTGTGTGTGTGTGTGTGTGCGCGAGCAAGTTTGCATTTTCTCTCGGTGCTTCATAGGTTTCCTCACATGAATTATAGGCTAACTGGCATTTTCAATTTGCCTGCAACATGTGCTTGTGTGTATGCCTGTACCCTGATACGGGTTAATACACCAGTACAGCAGGGGGGTACCCCGCCTCGTGCCCTGAATCAGGCTCCAGGCCCCTTATCCTGCACTGATGAGCACTATGGACAATTTATTTATTTATATATTTTTTTCAATCCTCTATGTTTACGAACCTTCACATGCCAGATCTTAGGTCACCCTAGATAACTTGACACAGGGTTTACCCTTATTGATGCAACCCTCCCATTTCATCCGGGCCTGGATCCGGCACTGCATCCAGTGGCTGGGGCCTGGGCATTGGGTGGGAACTGAACCCGGGCCTTCCGCATGGCAGGAGAGAAACCTACCACTGAGCCACCGATGCCTGGTGACCCAAACATCACTGTTAGTCTATAGAATGACTAACAAACACCGGGTGTCTTTTTTTTCCCCCCTAACAGGTTTGTTCCTCAATTAAACTCCAGTTTATTTGCACAAGAGATGGATTTAAAAATAATCTGCCTAGTGCATGTTTAATCTGCTTTGCTTTGCTATGGTATGCCAGAGTCAGTAGATTAAGTGCACCAGTTGATGGGGACAGTTGAAAATTGACAGGAGGTCTGATAGAGCACAAATTATCCAAGATAACCAGGGTGTGATGCATGCACCTGTCAGGATCAGCTGGAGTGTGTGTGTGTGTGTGTTGTACTGCTCCTAACACTCATTACATCTCGCAACAGTTACACACCTTCAGCACATGGGTGGTGCCATTGATACCCGCCAAGTGCCAACACAATATCTTTATCTCTTACCTTCAGCACGGGAGCGCAGGTCTGACATGGTCCTCTGCACCGGCGGCATCTCAATCAAACAGACACACACACACACACACACACACCCCGAACGGCGCGAGCACCTGTCACGCGCACTGTACGCTCTCTGCTGTTGTCTCTGTCTCCTGTTTAGGAATTTCCCTCGGTCAACACTTCACGATCTCCGCGCTCACCCTCCACCGGGAAAACCGGTTATCTCTTACAGGCATTCACGGTTCCGCGTGCCGGCGAGCATTTTCATCCGACTCACGCGCTCCGTGAAGCCGTTGAGGAACTCAAGAAGCACGCGCGCGCGCGAGCGAGACTATGTGCAGGGCTGGATAAAGAGAACAGCGAGAAGCAGCGCCGCTTCGCACGCCGGACTGTACCACTCTCAGCACATTGCGGGGGGGGAGCTGTCTACAACGCCAGCGTGGATTAGATTACATAACTACGATATCACAGGGTAGCAATTGTGTTAAATTATGAACAATAAACTATAGTCATGTATGTGAACATGACCCGTATTCTAACTATAAGAACATTTCAAAAGCCGTGTGGTCAGTATGAAGTTGTCCCCCCCTGCTGTTAGCGATGTGTAGGACGGTCCGGTGGAGATTCCCAGCTGCAGTTACTCATTGTTTCAAGAGGGGCATTGCAGAGGGACAATGAGCTGCTCACTACTCCTTCAGCGCACAGCTCGGGGAGATCACGACTAGGCCCTTATAAATAATAAGGGTCTCATCAAGTGGCCATAATTATTAGGGCCCAAGCTCTATGACATCATAGTGTGCGAAGGGCCCTCATGTTCTTTTGAGGATTATATTTTAGGGCCCAAGCGCTATGACATCATATGATGTGTTTCATGAAGTGGCTATAAATATTAGGGCCCAAGGATTTTTAAGGATTTTTTTTTATTAGGGCCCAAACATTATGACATTATAGTGTGCGAAGTGCCCTCTTGTTTCTTTTAAGGATTTTTTAGGTCCTAAGTCAGGGGTAGGCAATTTCAGTCCTAGAAAGCTGCAGTGTTCAGCTCCTACCCTGAACAAGCTAATCAAGGTCTTCAGGATTACTAAGGCTACAGGTAGGTGAGTTTATTTTTTGTGACTGTGGTTCACATCATATTGTACAAAGGGCCCTCTTGTTATTGTATTTTTTTATGACATCACTGTGTATGAAGAGCCTTCCTCTTCTTTAAAGGATCCCCCTCCAATCATCCAGGACGTTTTCGAGGTCTTATCATGCCTAGGGCCCTGGGCGTGACACATCACTATGCATGTCATGTGCTCTATTCAACAGATGAGATGGGATTCATATGATCGCCAAGACATTGAGGACTCAAATCTACGAAGGGATTTTTGATATCTCAAACACTTCAGTCGTTTTTGCTTTAAACTTAGGGCAAAAATTGCCTAATAATTCCTTAGGTATATAAAAGCTGGAGTCAACACTGCCTACTGTTATAGTCGGTGAGGAACACATGTAGCCTATTCTTATGTCACATTATGACACATTTTCCCTTTAAGTGCATGTGTCTTTCTGGTGGGGATGGCACAGGTGCTTGGTCCCAATCATTGTTTTGCAACTATAGTTACTATTTTGCACTGCAATAAATATTCTGCATTTGATTGGGATTAATAGATACTGTAAACTACACCAAGTACCCACTTTATTAAAGGCATATGCAATAAGCGGACATCCCACCACATGGTACTAGATGTACTGGTTGTTGCTGTGTACCAGTGGAAATAGACCAACATAGGCCCACTGCAGCCCAGTTATTATTTTAGTTCTATATATTCTATATATTGCGGCACAGTGGCTTAGTGGTTTGGTCTGTCACCTTGCACCTCCAGGGTCTGGCATAGAAACACCAAATAAATCTTTATATCTGTTGCCCAATGTGCCAGATGGTAAGTGGACTGACCAAAATCACCCAAAAACAAAAAAGGTCCGTATACTCTTCATCACCCATGTGACTGACTTGTGTGATGGGTGTGCATTTAAACACCTTCAAAAATATTCTGAAATGAGAAAAGAAACTGGTACTACGGACAATTAACACAAATTGAGCATGAAAAAGGCATTGAGCAACGTTCTGATTAAGTGTCCACACTGGTTTAAAATCCCAGCAACAATGATGTGCTTAAAACACTTGAATGAGCACAACACACACACTAGCAATATCAGTGTCTCTGCTGTGCTGAGAAAGCAGACCTCTTCCCATATAATCCCATATCTGGTCATCAGTAGTCCTATAGTGTTCACTTGGATCCTTTTGATTCCAAATTACGCTTTGCTCAGCTCCAGGTAGGTAATTCTTAAGCATCAGAAGAGACTAAAACATGTGATCACATTTAAAACCCTTAACGTGAAATGAATCCAGTTTTATTAAATGTTATACTCTCTAACACACTACAACAACATTACTGATGATTGTGTTTTCTTTTGGGCACATTCAATAAATTGTTGTAATCTCCTACAGCCTAATGGTGGGGTATCATTTCCACTGATGTTTCCTCTCCTCCACATCGCACGTCTGCACTTTGGGCCTATAGTTCCTGGTGTTGCCTAGCAACAGTGACAAGAAGCCTGCCTGTGGTTGTGTGTGCGCTGTCTTTATGTGTGGGTTTATATCCGTCTAAATAATGACTAGTGCTCCCAGTCCACACACAGGCACACTACTAACACACACACACACACACACACACACATACACACAGGCAAATGCAATATATTATCTTTACAGTGTTATTAAGTCAGTACTAATGCTTATTAATATTATTATTAATATTATTGTTAATATTATTATTATTATTATTGCACACAGCCTGGCTTGTTCTTATTTCCTGCTCGGTAGAGGAGGTGCTACACTGACAGGCTGTTGATTTATTAGTTCTGAGAACATCCGTAGTGAAAACGGCCATCCACCAGGCATGATTCTAGAAATAACTCTTGTAGAATAGCCACAATGGAGACATGAAGATCAGGATGGACCTGATTGATCTGCCAGGTTTGAAAGATGTATAGACACGGAGGCATCGATTTTTGTGTCTTAGCGTCCTGAGGGCTGCGTGAAGCAGAGTGACACTGACAGACAGGAAGTCCTGAATTGAGAAGTGTGATTAACAGTGCTGTCTTAACAAGATGTAAATAAGCTCCACACCGTTTTCTAACATCTAACCTCATGCGTATTTATAGAGCCTTACAGCATTGCCTAAAGCAGCTGTGTTCATTATTTCTGCCATACGAATGAAGTTTTCCTCAATTTACAGACTATTGTTAGTCTGTTACTGACCTAATATAGCTCCTGATATGTTCCTGCTTTTGCCTTCTAACCATCATCATCATCCTTGTCACCATGCTGTTTCTGTAAATACAGCCATCAGTGTAACACTATGTTCTGTATGAACATCCTCCTACATGGGTCAGGATCTATGCAATTACAAATGCAAAAGTGAGACTATTAGGATCAAGCAATGCATTATGTGAAGGGACTCAGCAATAAAATGATACGCTTCTGTTGATGAAGAGAAGTATTACACAAAGATAGATCACAGCACTGATTCAATTCAGTTCACTCACTCACTCATTCATTGTCTATACCGTTTTATCCTGTATACTGGGTCACCGGGGGGGCCTGGGGCCAATAGCAGGAGACTTGGGGCACGAGGTGGGGTACACCCTGGATGGGTGCCAATCCATCACATGACACACACAAATACACACACTCACTCACACAATACGGGCAAACTGGAAACGTCAATTATTCTAACCTGCATGTCTTTGGAGTGTGGGAGGAAACCGGAGAACCTGGAAGAAACCCACCAAGCACGGGGAGAACATGCAAACTCCACCGGACCCTGACCCAGGAGATTCAAGGCGACAGTGCTAACCACTACGCCACTGTGTCACTGGCTATAACGTGGAACCGTCCCCAGTTATCACATGTCTCTTTAAGCAGACTACTAATTATTATTATTTTTATTTGTTTCAAGTCTGTAATTCTCTACTGTATATATGTCCAACAACAAACAGTAAACATTTCTTGCTAAATTTATTGTTCTGTCTTTTGCTCATGACGTGTCATGATGTGAGATGGCCTAGTATCAGTCTTAGTGCAAATGAAACCTACTTGGGGTGTTTCACACTGCATAATCACCTTACACAAATGCCACTGTTAGCGGGGGGTAACGTGGGGTTAGTCAGGTAGGGGAAATCCTAAAACCCAGTGTAGTGGTGCAGCGGGCTAAAAATGACTCACTTTAAAATAATACCCACATGCGGCTTTTTCCGATAGGCGACTTTTGATAGTAATGTTACGCCATATATTACATTCTGCTTTGCTTCACTTCTGTATACTATTCTAAGCCTGTCCAGAATAACTGAAAATATGTCAATGAATTTAACATTTTTTCTAGTACTTACTTTCTAAAAGTCTTATTGCTTTCTGCTTCATGATGGTTTGCATCTACACATGCTGCTCCTGAGCTCCCAGTGATCCAGATGCCACCCCCCCCCCCAATACCCCCCCCCATGTTAACTTTGACAACTTCTGTTATTCTGAATGTCCAGCAGCCTAACACACATGATGTTGTTATACTGTATAATCCCTCTTATCTGTTATCACTCAAATGAGGATGGGTTCCCTGTTGAGTCTGGTTCCTCTCAAGGTTTCTTCCTACTGCCATCTCAGGGAGTTTTTCCTCCCTGACACCATCACCGACACCCTTCGCTTGCTCATCAGGGACAATCTCATTATTATATGAGATATTATGCATCAATTTTCTTTTCATTTTGTGAAGCTGCTTTGAGACAATGACCATTGTTAAAAGCGATTCATAAAAATACATTTAATTGCTTCTCTAATTATATATAGACTACCAGGCAAAAGTTTGGACACACCTTGTAAATCAAATGCATTTGCAAAATTCATCGAGCACCATGATGAAACCATCTCTTATAAAGACCATCCTAGGAAAGCAAGACCAAGACTTACCTCTGCTGTAGAAGTGGCAGAACTCGGTTCATTTAGAGTTACCAGCCTCAGAAATCACCAATTAACAAACAGTTATGAAGTTATCTCAATAGCAACTCTTCAAAGGAGATTATTGTATAATTTTGAAAAAAAAAAACATGGAATAAAAACTTTTGACTGGTAGTGGATCTGATGCTCACGTTCAACACTCAATGTACTATAATATTGATATAAAAAATCATAAAGGCTTTTTGCCCATTTCAAACATATGTTATAGTACTTCAGTGCAAATCAATAGAATATTTAATTTAATCACCTGGATAAAGATGTTGTGTTGATCTAGAAATGTACATTTTTGAGCAACTGGTTTGTACCTTTTTGCATCATGTCGATACGACAATTGACATAAGTCTCATTCATTTTGTCGTTCCATCTGCGACATCTGAATTCAGTAAGACATCAGTTATAGTCGCCATCATCTAGCGGCACACAATCATATAAAACGTGTCCAATTAACCTCATAAACAGATTTAGGCAATGTTTGTTTCAAACACCAAAGAAAATCAAAATCAAAGAAATAAAACACATTTTAGAAAAAAAAAAAACATTTTTTGAAATATTTTAGAAACTTCAAAATAAAAATCACTTGCTTGTGCCCAAACATTGGAGCTAATATAATGTAGATTAGTGGCTTTAATGATGAGATCATCAACACTATTTTTTTTTTTATGCATAAAATTTGACCTCTATTGTTCGGGATCCGAAAACATATCTATCGCGAAACAATATGTGATTTCTCATGTACGCTTGGTGATGAGATGTAAACAGAGCTAATCTGCTCAAACAAAGAAAAGTGCAATCAGAGTCTGTCACTCGGTCTGCTCCGAAACCAAAAACCTTCCATACAACACAACAAGCAGCACCTACTGTACTGTATTTCTAACAAACGTTTTGACCAGCAACAGCTGCGTATTCACCAGGACGGTAAAGCCTGAGGATTAGAGGACAGTCGGCTTACGGGATATTGATCAGCAAAGCTAATTAAAACACAGACACCCTCAGACTTATTTAGTCCGTAAGCTGTGTGACGGCCTTTCGGTGGTGGATCAGGGCTATTGATGGTGCCATAGTTAGTGATAGTTTAAGTTTGAGATTTAAACTAAAAAAATGTATTATTGTGTTTAGCATCCATTGCTACATCATCTTTAATATACAGTATGTGTGTCATAAGGAGGCGTACAGTAGGCCTATACATAGAAATATAGGAATACAGAAATACAGAATACAGACAAAGCCCCTTTGGACTCAAGCCATGTTTTGTTTTTGATTTCAATAATTACAGCTCATTGATCATAATAATCAAAAATCCAGTATCTCAATATATTAGAATATTTCCCAGCATGCATCAATCAAAATAGGATTCATAAAATAATAATAATAAAAAATGTTAACTTGGGTTAAGGTTCTTTTAGCACTAATTACGGCATCAGTGAAGCGTGGCATGGAGACGATCAGCCTGTGGCACTGCTGAGGCACTACCTGAAGACCAGGTTGCTTTGATAGCAGCCTTCAGCTCATACAGTATGTATTGTTGGGGAAACTGTTGTACTGTAACTGTAACAATTATCCTCAATACTACACTAAAAATAAATAAATAAATAAACAAAATAGTCTGGCTGTTTGGAACAAGGAGTAGCATACAGTATACAGACTGACATTTCCAAATTTCCCCTAGTCTGTGACTGGGTGTGTGAATATGTGTGTGATTTGTGTCTTGGCACCCCATCTTGAATGCAACTACAAAATGTTAACCACATTAATCTCATCTCGACAACTCAAATGTAATATCAATTGCTTGACATTAAACAGCATTTATCACACCTGGAAACCATGTGTGCCTTTTTCTATCATCATTGTGCATTTTACATGTGTCTAATGTTCAGACTGGAATATTACTACATCCGTCTCACCTGTCCTTATGGTTATGCGATTCAGTCAGCAGGTAAATCAGAGCCTGCCCCCTGCTGGTTCTGTCCTAGCAGGGACCTTTCCACACTTATTCCACAGCTTATTCCACTGGTTCAGAATGCCTCTGTTAGTCATTCATGCAACACAGTTTGGGGATTATCTTTGCTCAGTTGGATTATACTGTATATAGAATATGATCATATTAATATCCTGTAATATACATTATAGTATTTGTCTTTTCCTGATGTGTGTATACATTTTTTGGTTGATTCTTTATATAATTTGTATATATAGTATGTATACAAACATATATAAAACATATACTGTACATTAACATACATTGTTTTTCTGATCATGATTTATTGGTAATTCAATATGTGTTCACGTTTAGTTGCAGAATTTAAATAAAAAAAAAACATTTTGTATAATCTGGGCGATCTGAAATGCATTTGCTGTTATATCAGTAATCTGTTATATACAGTATGATTACCTTATATATTACATTGAACTTTTTATTTATTTATTTATTTATTTATTTTTTACAGTTTAGATATTGCTGCTTTATGTTGTTTCAGGTTCATGCTGCTTACACCATGCTGTGCATCTGTGTGCATTTGGCCTTCTGATATACTGTAAGTGTCCACATTTCAACGTTCTAAAGCTCACGGCTGGCTGAGGTTGGTTCATAAAAGTGTCTGTGCAGATTTGAAGTGGCTATACATTTGAGCTCTTTTTAAAAAGGATCATTGTATCCATGACTGCTGTGGGTCAGTTGAAGCTGCAAGCAGTGAAAGCAGGTGCTAACAGACCCAGAACCACTAGGTGGCTTCATGTTATACATTCCAGCATGGTGTAAGCACGGTGTTGAAACACAATCTAAGGAAGTGAACAATCTAAGTTCACTGGAACTTGGATTTCAGGGAAAGTGAGTACTCATAGAACCCAGCTTCAACATTATACACAAACCCAGGGAGCAACTACAGGATTATACACAAATACGGAGGACAGGACTGTTCACATGGACACTGATCTGATAAGATGTGTGTGCATGCACAAAGCCTTTAATCAGAATATAATTTTTATGGAAGAAAAAGAAGAAAATGTCATCCAACCTTGAGGTTAAGTAAAGATTCTCATTTTGTCTGATAAATCCCGCCTTCTGCATTATGATTGATTACAATGCAGAATTACAATTCTGCATTATGATTGGTTGGATGCTCTACTATGTGTGAGATGTGACCCACACTAAGCAGGGGACCCCTGCTTAGAATACAACATCATCAACTCTGTGTCCCAATCAGCACCCCTGCCTTATCCAGAGACTCAGACGGTGAAAGATTGAAGTACAAATGTCCCCTACATTGGGTCACAGAGTTGATGACGTTGTGTTCTAAGCAGCAGTTCCCTTCTGTGTTCTGGTACAATTGGCTTTCACATTTGATGTATAATGTTACCCCCATGTGAAGCAAACATGCACAGAAAGAATAGATTCATTCCAACACTTGATCTGATCATTTCTCTCTATATATGTCTCTATATATGTCTATGTCTCTCTCTCTCTCTCTCTCTCTCTCTCTCTCTATATATATATATATATAAATATATATATATATATATATGTGTGTGTATGTCTCTATATATGTGTGTGTCTCTATATATGTATATGTCTCTATATATGTATATGTCTCTATATATGTATATGTCTCTATATATACTGTATATGTCTCTATATATGTATATGTCTCTATATATGAATATGTCTCTATATAGGTACTGTATATGTCTCTATATATTTGTATGTCTCTATATATGTCTCTATATATGTGTATGTCTCTATATATGTACTGTATATGTCTCTATATACTGTATGTGTATTTCTCTATATATGTGTATGTCTCTATATATGTCTCTATATATGTATATGTCTCTATATATGTCTCTATATATGTGTTTGTCTCTATATACAGTATATGTATATCTTAACAACAGTGACATTGCTGGTTTTATGGCAGCAGAGAAGTGATTATTTCTCCTGAACTCCTGAAATCTCACGTCAAAGACTTCGTGTTACTTTGTTGGCCTATGTGTTACTAGATGTAAATTGACTTTATATAATTAAGTGTTGCTTTACTGTAATTTATTTACTTTGCACAATGTATGGTTCTTTGTTACGTGTTATGTGGTCCTTCTGTCATTCAGTTCATCCTCAGTGATGAACTTACGTGACTTATGCCTCCCTAACTGACATCATCATTCATTATATATACATGTCTCATATATCAAGAAGCACAGGAATCTCATAATGCACAGAAGCACACAGAATCAGCAGAGCTGACCTCGACAATAAAGAAAGGCAACAGAAACCAGACCTGGGCATCCTGTAACAGAGACAACCGTACCGTATAAATGAGAGAGTGAGGGATGTGATTACCATTAGGCAGCTGGAATGGTCTGGCCAGGTCATGGCTTATCATTATCTTCTCACTGAATCTGTTGTTTTTGTTTTTACTGGTATAAAACAAATGATTAGTCTTTCTTTAAATTGAGCACAGAGAGACACTACAGTGTGGAGATACACATTTCTGAGGATTTAACTTGGTCCATTAATACCATCATTCTCCTCAAGAAAGCTTCCCAGCGCCTCTTCTTCCTGAGACTACTAAGAAAGAATCACCTTTCTAAAGACATAATGAACAATTTCTACCGTTGTGCAGTAGAGAGCATCCTAACCAGCTGTATTACAGTCTGGTATGGTAACTGCTCTGTCTCGGACCGTAAATCCATCCAAAGGGTGGTAAAATCCGCCCAGCGCATCATTGGTACCGCATTTCCTGTCACTTAGGAAGTCTACAAGAAGAGGTGTCTGCGTAGAGCACGAAGCATCGTGAAGGACACCTCTCACCCGGCACATGAACTGTTTTCTCTCCTTCCCTCTGGAAAAAGGCTCAGATGCCTAAAAGCCAAGAGCAGCAGGCTGAGGAACATTTTTTACCCTATAGTGGTTACCTTATTGAACACAACTTCACTGACCCCCTTACATGGACGGTACCACCATCACTGATAACCCATCATTCCTGTTTAATACCTCTGTAAATACTTCCTGTTCATTCATTTGTACAGTCTGCACATGGACTGTATACTAATATGTGTATATTCATATATGTAGATATGTGTGTATGGGTATACTCTGCATTTCCATCCAGCGGCTAAATTACTCATATTTATTCATATGTATATTCATACTATTGCACATAATGTAAATTCACCTATATATAGTTTTGTTATATCTTTATTCCACATATTTATAATTAGACATATCTGTAGATTTACAATTATTCTGTACATTAATTTATCCATCTTTGCTCACTTTACACTATATATATATATATATATATATATATATATATATATATATATATATATATATATATATATATTCTTTCTGTAATACAATTTATACATAGACTTTACTTTTATCATATAAGTTTTATAGATCTGTATATATGTTTATATTGCACTGCTAACTTGCACTTCTGGTTAGATGCTAACTGCATTTCGTTGCCTTGTAACTATGTGCAATGACAATAAAGTTGAATCTAATCTAATCTAATCAGTGTATCCTATAGCTAACTCAGATAAAGCCTCCTTAAACTGAACGACTTTTGATGAGTCTGCTGCAACATGATAACAGCTGTATTAAAGTGAAATCGGCTGAAGATAGACATCGAAATTCAAATTGTGCAGTACAAGTGTAAGCGCACGTGGTTAGCATTGCTGCCTTTCAGCACCAGCATCCATGGCGTGATCCTGAGCTCATGTTACTGTCTGTGCGGGTTTTTTGCATATTCTCCCCATGACTGTGTGGGTTTCCTGTGGGTTCTCTGATTTCCTCCTACCTTACAAAAAATGCATGTCGGTAGGCAGATTAGTGACTCTAACTAACTACCATGTAGGTGTAATGGAGTGGCTGAAGGTGTGTGTGTCTGTGTGTGTGTGTGTGTGTGTGTGTGTGTGTGTGTGTGTGAGGTGTCCTTCAATGGACTGCTGTCCTATCCATTTGTTATATTTCTGCCTTTGTAATTAGCTTTGGATCCACCAATATCTGGACCTGTAAAGGTCACAACTCAAAACATACATACATAAGTAAAAATACACTCAATGGCTACTTCATTAGATACACTTTTCGTTAGGTACACTTTGCTAGTAATGTGTTGGACTCACTTTTGCCATCAGAGCTGCTTTAATTCTTTGTGTCTTAGATTTAATAATATGCTAAAAACATTCCATAGAGATATTGATATGATACTGACATTATAGCATCACGCTGTTGCTGCAGTCTTGTTGGTTGCACATCCATGATGCGAATCTCCATTGCCACCACATCCCAAAGATGCTCTACTGAATTGAGAACTGGTGACTCTGGAGGCCAGTTGAGTACAGTGGACTCATGTTCAAGAAACCTGTGGTCATAAAGAGATGGACATGTTCAGCAACACATTTGCCAATAAAATACCCTCACACCATTACACCACCATCTTGAACCATAGATAAAAGGCAGAATGGTTCCATGCTTTCATTTTGTGCAAAATTCTGACCCTACCATCTGAATGTTGCATTAGAAATCACGACTCAGCAGACAAGGCAAAATGTGAGCACTTGTAAATTGTAGCCACAGTTTCCTGGTGTGGTCTTCTGTATATATATGAAGATGACCCCCTTCTGTTCCAACATGACTGCGCACCAGTGCACAAAGCAAAGTCCATAAAGACATGCATGAGCGAGGTTGGCATGGAAGAACTTGACTGGCCTTGAGAGAACACCTTTGGGATGAATTAGAACGGAGACTGTGAGCCAGGTCTTCTCCTCCAGCATCAGTGTTTGACCTCACAAATGCACTTCTGGAAGAATGGTCAGAAATTCCCATAAACACACTCCTAAACCTAGTGGAGCCTTCCCAGAAGAGTTGAAGCTGTTAGGGCTGCAAAGGGTGGGCCAACATCATATTAAACTCCATGGATTAAGAATTGGATGTTACTCAAGTTCATATACATGTCAAGCAGGTGAGCGAATACTTTTATTTTATATATTCTTTCATTCTTGTTCCAGAGTAAACCAGATAATAAGAATAAGAACATACAAACTCCTCAGACACAGACCAGAGGAGTCTATCAAAGCCTGAACCCTGGAGGTCTGATGGTACAGTGCTAACTACTACACCATTGTGCCACTATTATTTATATGTATGTATAATCATGAATGGAGATCGCTTAAAGACATGAAGTGAAGTTGCTGCTTAAAACACCAAAAAAATGCCTATGGCTGTGTGACCATAAGAAAACCACCTGTTAGTGAAGATGAATGAAGATTGGATTTTGGAGCAATGGAGAAAGGTCATGTGGTCTAATGAGTTCAGAGTGACCCTATTCCAGAGCGATGTGTGTATCTGGGTGAGAAGGGAAGCATATGAAGTGATGCAGCCATCATGCATAGTGGCCACTGTACCAACCTCTGGAGGTGGTGTTATGAGCCGGGGTTGCTTCAGTTGGTCGAGTCTAGACTCAGCAACGTTATGTGTTAATAAAATGAAGTCAGCGGACAACCTGAATGTACTAGATGACCAGGATATCACATTTATGGAGTTTTTCCTCCATGATGGAAAGGCCATGTTGTGAAAGAGGACCAGACTGAACATGAGAGCTGAAAAATCTGAAAATGCTGCAAGACATTTCACTGAAGGCCTGACGGTGGAAACCCCCACAATGATACGCCTCACTGAAATGCCTTTGTTTCATTTACACCTGTTATATCACATGTCCAGACGGCTACATCACCACCTGTCACCCAGCCCAGGTGTTAGTATTAAGTGGCCTGATAGGGTTCTGCTGAGTGAGAGTTCATCAGCCAGCAGATGCACTAAAAGGTTCATGAAGGTAAACAGCAGCCAATAAGAGAACAGCTCAGTTTCTCCATATGGCACTCACTTGTCGTTGTGCAGCAGGTGTGTAGGTGTAGGCTCGGTTTAATTTCAGTAAGTGGTACGTGTACTGTATATAAAAGGCTGCTCTGATGCTCCAGATATACAAGAACAATACATGAAAATAGAAAACATTTCCTTTCTGATCTACCTGCCAAGAATCATGCAGGCTAAAGTATTACTGTATACGAATACAAATCAATGCATCACTTACATTTTTTTTTACAATAACCTGAAAGAATTAGAAATAAAACTGCCAGTCTCTTAAGTTAACATGTCTATCATAATCTTGAAATCATGCCCATTAACTTTTTTTTGTAATTGGCCTCAAACTACCCATACAAAACTCACAACTCTAGTTAGCAAGAAAAAAATTCAAAGCGTGATGAAAATGTAAAGAGCACGATCGGTTTCGTCATGGCTTCCTTTCTCAGTAACCATGGCACACATGCATGCATTATTTACTCGCTCAGTAACACTGGCAATGAGGCTGCCGAAGTCTGCCTCAGAGCTCAGGAGATTTTGTACCACTAAACACTACTGGGAAATATGGAGAAATAAAGGATAACCCTGCTTACCTGTCGAAGAAGCCGGTGGAGTAAAAAAAACGACACTCTGTGGAAAATGTAAGCTGTTCTGGAGACGCAATGGAGGGGAGCTTGTTAACAGTGGAGGGGGGGAAGCCCCAGAAGCGGGTGAGGTTCCGGGTGGCTTCAGGGAGCAGCGGACGTGTCCTGAAAGAGATGTTCAAAGATGATGGGCCGTCTGACTCTCTGGACTCGGACTGCACCAGTAGCTCGGAAGTGGAGCGGGCCAGCACGCCATCCACCAGTGGAGAAACCAACGGTCACATCACGGTGTACCTGGGCTCCGAGTTGGACGACAGCGAGAGCGAACCAGATGACTTGCTCCTGTATGCTGGAGCCAAAGACAAAGACAGAGTGTTCAGCACTAAACGGGTCAACATCCTGAGTAAGAATGGGACGGTGCGGGGGGTCAAGCACAAAGTCAGCGCTGGTCAAATAGTATTCGACAATATGACCAAAGTCACAGAGGTGAGAACTCCACACACAGACACTTCACAGACAGCAGAGTAGATCTATACCCTATAGATACAGTAGGTATACCCTAAACCACCTGCATATTCAATTTCTCAACTATCCTACAGAATGTGCAATGCATATATAAAAATAACCTTTCGTCCAGCAAGATTTTAAAAGACTTGTCAATATTTTTCTCCCAGTTGTCCTTATAGGAGGTCAGAGTCTCGTTAGTGATCAGCGATTGGTTACACAGTCTCTCTCTGTCTCTAACTCGCCTATGCTTGGGCTGGACAAACGAGCTCTTTCAGAGGACAAGGTCATTGTACAATGAAAGATTAATGAGAGATTTCTTTAAGTGTTTCAGCTAAGTTAATCAGCTTAATGACTAATGTCCCCGGACTTCCACTTTCTACTCACCGAACACTCAACTCACAGGCTTTTGAGTGATATCAGGTACAATGCAGTTCAAATACTTACATTTATTCTAATGCATTATGGAGTTAAATCAAACTTTATAAGAAATTATAATGAGTTAACAAAATTAGGTTAATATGATTATTTAATGTTGAAGCGAAACGTCTCATCAAATCGTTCAGTTACTGATTCAATGTTACCAGCATATCATTAGTCACTGTTGTGATGAACCAGATGCCAGTATAACGCACATTAACCGACATGTCACAGCATCAACATGAGTACCATCAGTGCACAAGTCCACCAAACCGGACTCAAATGAACATCTTTAGTGTCCTATTTAACCCCAGTAACAGTTACTGTGTATCCCAAACTTCTCCTGGAACACTCTGAGCGAAACACGAATACACCCCCGGATGAGGTGCGGCAAATTCCTTGGGGAGATTAGAGAAACCAGAGGAAAGTTACACACCTAAGAGGAACGAGCTCTGGATGAAGTTGGGGTTATGGAGCTTTCAGGAAGCAGCGCTGAATAAAGGTGGAAATTACAGTCAAAGATTGAAAAAAATAATAATTTTTTCACCTTGAAAAATATTAACATTAGGGACTGAAATAAATTGATTAGAGATTTTGTAAGCTCCTGGCTCCTGAGTTACACGGCACCAGGATCAATACTTCAACACTGAGAAGCGTGAGAAATAAAGATTCATAAGGAATTAGGGATAGAATCACCACCCGGTACAATGTTATCACAATACCAGGTGCCGATTCGATTAATATAATACTTTTTCAACAATTTTTTCAAGACCTTTTAAGTAAGAATGTGTATGTGTATATGTAAAAATGTAACTCATTTCTTGTATTAGTTTTCTCACTTACAAACCACAGGTAGCATTTAAATGCATCACGCAGAACTGTCTGGACAAAAATTTTCACACTCTTGCCAGTCCTTTAGTTTTTGCCTGAAGTTAAACCATAAAGGAAATCAAAATGTTAAGTAGAAGTATTTAAAAATATTATTCACTATTATGAATCTATTTTAAAAAGTATTTTTTTTAAACATGCGTTCATATTTTTACTTCCGAAATAAAAGTCTTGAAATGGTACAAGTGAAGTTTAACATACTGGAGTCATTTTAAGACAAAAATTGAATCTAATTTTTAGATTTCTCATCTGTGATTCACTCTTTGATGATGAAAGAAGTACAACTTAGTGTAAATAAGGCGTGAGATACAGTAGGTTAAACAGGGAGTTCTGGCGTACAGACAGACAGACAGACATGTACTGTACTGTATGTGAGCTTCAACTTAAAATAATAATATCACTGATTACATTAAAGCTGATTAACTATGTAATCGTACTTACGCTAGTTAAATATAAGAGCCAACAGAACAGGACAAGGTCAAGCTTAGAATTATATATATATATGTTTATTGTAAATACTAGCTAAATGTGACTATATTTACGATATTTTCACAGTTCCTAACTTCCTAAACTAACACACTTTAGATTGTTTGCAACAGTGACACGCTGCTTACTGTATAGATTAAAAGCATACAAAATCTGCATAAAATTCCGAAAGCATTCCTACAAAAAAATTCTAATCAATCTGACCAGTGATAATGTACAGTACTGTTTTTTGTTTGTTAAGCCACACAGTGACCTATGAATCATTCGAGCATAAAAAAAAATATATATATATATATAAATTGCTCAGTGAGATATACATTTCCTTTGGTATCAATCAATCAATCAATCAATCAATCAATCAATAGTCTATCAGTGTCTATCTAGTAATCTATCTGTTTCTATTTGCCTTGCACATTTATATTTTAGCATATCACATATTTTTAGTATCTCACACTACAGCATGTAAAGTGCAAAGATCTGATTCACACTCTAACACATGACTTAAAGTGCAGGAAGTACAAATATAATCTCGACCGCAGAGCCTCACGATATCCCATGAATGCTTGCAGCAACAAAATAAAAATCATTTGTTCATATCAGGAAGTAAGACTAATTATATCTCCATATTTAATTTGATTGTGATCTGTTCTTGTCATTCGTTCATTATCGGTGAGCATTTGAGCCTTTTCATGGACAGGTTGTACAAATTGGCGCCGTTTAGCCTTGATTCATTACATATGCATTACGACGCAGTGACATTCTTTCTTCTTTGCGTATTACAGCTGTGTTAGGAAGCTGGGGTCAGAGTGCAGGGTCAGCCATTATATGGAGCCCCCATGGAGCAGACAGGGTTAAGGGCCTCACTCAAGGGCCCAAAACTGAGGCCTGTAAATACTGTACACTCATTGAGGCTAGTAATTAACAAAATAGTTGAATTAACTGTGTTTGAGCAGAAGAATAATCAATCTATGTTGAACACTGGCCATGCCCTAGAGATTGAGAAAAAAATTGGCATAATATACAGTATACAGTAGGCATTACGCCTATCATCAGGAGTCTGCATTATTGTAGTTCCTGCGATTTGATCTGTTTTATGCTGTTAAAAACTCACAAAAAAACAACAGTGAGCTTAAAGAAGGATGACCAAAAATTAAAGCCAGTAATATTTCCTGACCATATCTCGACCAGGCCCCCAGCCAGTCACGATTAACTTGATCAATATGTGCCACATGATCATGCAGCCCCACTAGGTCACTTTTTTTGCGAAAATAATTGGGAATAAAAGCACGCAGGAATCCACTCCAGAAAATCTGGCAAACAGTTTTGTACCTGAACTTCCACCCTCATAACTGACAGCATGACTGCAAATCAATCGCTCCTGTCCGATATCAGCAAAAATGAGGATGGGTTTCCCTGTTGAATCTGGTTCTTCTCAAAGTTTCTTCCTATTGTCATCTCAGGGAGTTCTTCCTTGCCACCGTTGCTCTCGGGTTGCTCATCAGGGACAATCTGAGGATTATGATTTATACACATTTCTTCACATTTATAACAAATTTCCATTATATGTATTTTTTTTTAATTCTGTATAGTTGCTTTGCAGCAATGACCATTAAATAAAATTGATGAAATGTAAATCTAGATCAGAATAGAAATTAATGTCTGGGACCAGAGTATCTGTCACAGTGACAGGAATTTTGGATTTTTGATTGAATCAGCAAAACACTGATCCATCTGCTTGGTTGGTACCATAAATATGAAGCTTGGTATTTTGGGGTACTTCTTGGACTCCCCACTCTATAACAACATGCACTTCTCCATTCTTATACCAAATACATTCCAATTTTTTACAATCCACTGGCCTACAGAACCTTCAGTAGGAACATCTAAACTAATATTTGAGTCGGCGGTCACTGAACCCCACTCACTCTCTCAATCATCGTCTATACTGCTTTATCCTTTATACAGGGTCGCGAGGGCCTGGAGCCCATCCCAGGAGACTTAGAGCACAAGGTGGGATACAAACTGGACAGGGTGCCAATCCATTGCAGGGCGCATACACACAAACACACTCATTATGGGCAATTTGGAGAACGCCAATTAGCGAAATCTATATGTCTTTGCACTGTGGGAGGAAACCAGAGTACCTAAAGGAAACCCACCAAGCACAGGGAGAACATACAAACTGGATGGACACAAACGCAGGACTCGAACCCAGCCGGGAATCGAACCCGGACCCTGGAGGTGCAAGGTGACAGTGCTAACCACTGAGCCACCATGCTTCCGTCGGTCATTAAGAATTCATTAATTGAAAACCAGTTAATCTATGAACCATGTTCAGAAACAATCGAATACAAAATGAGCTGTCGATTTAGTTTGAACCTGAGAAATTTGTGAAAGATCTTATAGATGGGATTTTATTTCCA
This sequence comes from Clarias macrocephalus, assembly GCA_011419295.1. Taxonomy (NCBI): domain Eukaryota; kingdom Metazoa; phylum Chordata; class Actinopteri; order Siluriformes; family Clariidae; genus Clarias; species Clarias macrocephalus. The sequence goes on from JAAGKR010004174.1 coordinate 38,773, forward strand.
ATACATGCTGGAAATACAGCCAAAGTTAGGACGTGAGCTTATACTATGAGAGGGAAGACACTGGAGAACAACACTGAGTGGGTACTTGAGTGTCATTGTGGCAAGTAGGTACAGTATGTTAAATGATGACCCATTAATATGCAATAAAGCACAAATGTCACAGACTGAAATGGTATGAGCTGACCATGCGATGCCAGCAGAAACACTCACTGGATGAAGAATGCAACTCTCACAGCCTGGGTACAGTGTGTTCTGGGTTAATGTAAACAAAGCATGGAAAGTCTTTCTCTTATCAACATTAGCACCTGACACACTTGCCCGGCAATGTGATGTTATCAGAAGAGGAAATCTGAACACACTGTAGTGGACATGTCCCAGATGATAATCTCCCTATTGTATAGTTGGAGAATTTCCCACCACTTATTAATATTACCAACAGCTACACTCCCTCAATCAAAATAAAGGCACCAAGGCACCAAGGATAACTGATGTACAGTATGTCAAGCTTTGCTGAGATTTTGGCTCTGATCTCAGGATGAAACTGATATATTTCTAGAGAGCAAAACCCAATGTGCCCCGTAGTAAACTCGTGTTATCTTGTATCATCTCCTTCAACCTCAAGAATGCCTCAATCAGTTGTTCCTGCAAAACACGTAAAAATACAAGATCTGGCAGTAAATGCAGAGATGTTATGGCTCTTCCTCTCTCTCCCTGTGTGAATGTTTTATAAACCCTGAACAGACAAAAGATCAGAATCCAAACGTGACATTAATTACCACTGTAAATGCTGACCAATTTTTTTTTCCTAACTTGAGCTCTTCTCTCAGAGCCACCCATACTTTTTTTTTCTTTTTGGATTTTTCCCCGATTTTCTCCCTAATTTACTCGTGTCCAATTCCTCCCCGTCACTAGGGGGGGCTCCCACATTAAGGTCACTAGGGGGGGCTCCCACATTAAGGCTACTACAACCACTCAGCCGGGAGGGCCGAAGACGCCAGCCGACCGCATCTTTTCGAACTGCTCGCTCACGCACCATTGGGGGCGGAGTAACACACTCGGAGGACAGCACTATCCGCTCCTTCCGTTGCGTGAGCTCACAGATGCCCCTGATTGGCATCTGATTGGCATCCGTGATTAATGTGGGAGCACTAAGTACCTCTCATCCCTCCCCTATGAGAGAACTCGGCCAATCAGCTCTCTCTACACCTCCGGCTGCGAGAGGTTACAGCATCACCCGGGAATCGAACTCGCGATCTCCGGGTGATAGGGCGAGCACTTTACCACTGCGCCACTCAGAGGCCCGAAACCACACCGGTCCAGGTCTTCTGTCTTAGATATTACACAGTCATATCAGTTACTATGAGGACTTGGAAAGGGTGTTTTTATTATTATTATTATTATTATTATTATTATTATTATTATTATTATTATTATTACTACTATAATATTAAAAAATACTGAATTTCTTCCAAACTTAGTCATAATTCATTCCGACCCGTCATTAGGACACCCCCCCCCCCCCTACAGCTACCAGTCAGGGAAGGCCAAAGACTACCATGTTTCCTTTGAGCCAGGTGACGCTAGCCAACCGCATGCTTTTGAAATACTCACTCAGAGGACAGTGCGATCTGCCCCTACCAATCCGCTACTTCTGCTTGTGATTGGCTTATAGCTGCGATTGATGTGAGTGCTGAAGTGCCTCCCATCCCTCCCTGTTGTATCTTTTTTTAATCACAACAAGATCTCCACATACACTTTACCATCCACAGCACTTCCTCCCGTTCAGCCCCCTTGCATCATTCCATTCCTAACCCTTTAAAGAGGCCGACGCTCTTTTCCCATCCAACTAATGCAACAAAACATTTAACTACGCATCAGAATATTAGTCTTACTAAACATGCAACACTCCCCTCTGAGAGAACTTGGCCAATCAGATTTCTCCTGGGCCCCAACTGCGAAAGGCTACAGCATCACCGAGCATTCAAGGAACTTGCGAGCTCGTTACCACTGCACCAATCATGGGGCAGCAAAGTGATTTTTGATCATCACCCACTGTCCTGGTACAAAGGGCACTGGTGGCTTAGTGGTAGGTTTTCTCACCTGCTATGCAGAGGAAGTGCATCCGGTATAAAACCTTGAGCCAGCTGCTTCATCTTTGTTCAGTCACTTTGATGACACAAGCTGCGGACAACAAGAAGAGAACAGCATGAGGACAATGTACAGTGAGATGTTGCATCAACACTATCAGAGCACAGGCAGTAACAGCGAAACTGCTAGCGTTCACATCTAAATTAGCTGAATAATCTCGAACCGGAAGCAATCGGCTACCACGACCCTGCAGCAAACGCGCAGTCATAAACTTCTCATGCTCATGCACATACACCTGGCAGCTCAGGTTACACCAAACCTACAGCAGGTGGAGATGTAAGAGCAGCTTTAAGGTTTGTTAATGTGACTGCCTCACTAGAAGATCCCTTTAACAACCATAATCCTAAATCGATGGGTGAAGTCAGGGGCGCCGCTAAGGGGGGGAAGTTAGGACGATTCTAAGGGCCCACGCCCTTTAGGGGCCCCCAGAGATCTGCTTTATTAGTAATAACACTACTAGTGCGTGTGGTAGGGGGGCCCAATCGCGTATTTTGTCATAGGGCCCAAAATTGCTAAGTCTATTACAAATACCCAGAAACTGAGCAGAATTGGCAGCTAGTTAGCTACAGTATGTTCGCTTTATGAGCATGTGCACTCAGATGTGTCTGCATGCCAGATATGCACTTCTAAAACCTATGACCCTAAAAGAACGTCATCAATGAATCAAATGAGGCTAGACAGACCCTGTGGCAGACGTGTCCACAAACACATTAGACTTTTACTGATTCTTATATAGTCATCAAGCTTTTAACAGGATGGAACTCAGCCATGCCTCCAAACTCAGACAGGTGATGTTGCTATCGCCATGAATCAGTCGTCACATCAGACGAAGAACATCACTATCCTGTTAGTGATGCCGAATTGTTGTAAATTTTTTGAGATATGACCAGAGCATTAGATGATAAATGAGGAGACTCATGGACAGGGTTCGACAAGTGAATATAGCTTTATTGTGTGCTGTAGGCCTGGGCAATGTAGTCCAGCCTTAAGTTGCAAAACAACCATTTTATATCTGTCTCACATTCAAAAATCGCATTAACATGAAATTTTTATTACATTTAATGATTGCGCCTGTGTTAATCTGTGTTAAGTATTGTAGGTAATTTAAAAATAAATCCCATGCCTCTTAAAGATACATTTTTTAAAATAAAGTTAAGAAAGTTAGAACCCTGGGCTTCATAGAGGGTCAGTAGGAAACATCTACTCCTCCCACTAATGGCATTGCTCACTCTAGATTAAAAAAAAAGTCAATGCTGACCATGTTTGAAAGACACCAAAGTGCACCCATTGCACCATAGCCTGCCACACGCTAGGCCCTCTGATTAAACCCTCATGAGATGCGCCACACTAACAAACCTGACCTACAGAGTCCGCACCCCACAACCCACAGCACCTAAAGGATCCACTGCCCACATCGGGGTCCCACCCTGAGATGCTCTGCAGAGCCATGCCCTGAGGGGCCATAGCTACCCGACGGCATAAAGGGTAACCAAAACCTAGATGGTTTTAACTTGAATATTTTTTTGATGTTATGGCTGTTCAGTGTATATTACAGTGATGTTTTTCGGGAACAGTGTGTGATGCGCTTGCCATGTCCTCTGTTAAAGTCTATCAAAATGCTGCAGCTTCCCCATCCAACCATGAGAACCATTTCAGTATGTTTTTCTTTTGTCAAAGGCATTCGCAGTGGGTATATCCATCTAACTCTCACTCATTCTACATACCTCTTATATTGTACAGGGTCATGGGCGCCCTGGAGCCTATCCCAGGGGAATCTGGGACATACATTCGCACACATACAAACCAACTCACACACTATTTGAAAAGGCCAATTAGCCTAATCGGAATCTCTTCGGGATGAAACCAGAGTACCCTGAGGAAACACACCAAGCTCCGGGAGAACGTGGACACACACAGTGCACACAGACCTGAGGTAGAACTCAAACTCTTGACCCTGGAGGTGCGAGGCCACAATGCTAAACCCTTCACCACTGTGCTGCCTCTGGCTAGGAAAAACTGTTCATCCCCTCAATACATGAAGAGACACCAATTTAGCTTTGGGTTTCTCTTTCAGCGCTGGGAATAACATAAAGCCTCTGCATAGATCGTTCAAAAAATGTTTACAGGATTTCAGGTAGAAGCAAAGAACTCTTAATTATCCAAAGAAGCTTTTCCCCCCTAAATGTGTCGCATATTAATTAATGCAGTAAATTGCCAGACACTTTTATCCCGAGTGGGTTACAAGCCAGGCGGAATCCAGTGCAGGAGCGGAGCTGCTGCAGAAGCTGACAGTGATGTAAAAAGAGAAATCGAGTCAGGATTTGAGACTAATATTGAAGAGCACTAAGGTCTGAGTTATCACATGATTAAATACAGATACATCCGTAGACTGCCATAAATTATAAATTGGTATCGATAAATGTCTTGTGAATAATAGATAATGTCAATATAGCTTCTGAACTGTTTTAATATCATGGTCCGAAACGTTCAATGACATAATTATTACAAACCTTTAAACCAAATTTAAACCTAACCCTTATTTTGGGATCCAAAATGATACCTTATTGGGTTTTTCCTCAAATGTCTCCACAAGGTCAAGCCTGCCACATAGTCTTATCCTTGTGGGGACATCTGGTCCGCACCAGAATATAAAAACATGTGTTTGTGTGTGTTCTCTCATGTGTGTGTGTGTGTGTGTGTGTTCCTCCACAGAGGGTACAGCACCCCCACACATGCCAGACGTGTGGTGGCTTTGCCTTCATGCCCTGCTCTATGTGCCATGGCAGCAAGATGTCTGTGTTCAGGAACTGCTTCACGGACTCGTTCAAAGCCCTCAAGTGCACTGCATGCAATGAGAACGGCCTTCAAGCATGTCCCAGCTGCTCCCACTAAGTGCCTGCACACCTCCCTCAGTATCCATCCTGCTTCATCGCACCCATCATTCGCCATGTTACAGACTGTACCAGAAAAATAGAATAAAGACACAACTGTGTTGTTGCTGTTGTTGTTGTTGTTTTTTGTCTCCCCCTCCTCTGGTGCAATTGTTAATAAATGTTGTTTTTAAGAAAGCCTGTAAAAGCATTCGATTCTTCATTGACGTTAGTTGATGTCACAGTGTGTCTGTGATGATTCGCTTATCGGGTCATTTAATACTTCCCAACACCAGTCATTTCCAGTCTGTGGTCAGATTGCCTGTGTCCTGTTACACTATAATGCTGTAATCGAGTAACAAAACAAAAAAAAAAAAAAACGTTGCCGGGAAATCAGAGATACAGCTCACGCTTTCTGCAACCCCAGAACATCACCAGGCACAATGCAACTGATTGAGAATGAATGTAATGAATGTAGAAATAAGATTTGAATACGCTGCTGCGGTTCGGGTTGCTGTGTGAGCTCACTAGCCTAGAGGTGTGTAATTTATTTTGCACCCAGGGAGCGACCTCTAACATTACAATGCATTTCTCTTCCACCTTCTGAATATCATCCGGCCATTTAAATCTTAATCTCATTACCTGAATCTTACATTAATATCCCGAATGAAGGACTATCTAGCTATCTATTGATTCTCTTTCCTAGGTTTCCTCCAGTTGATCCTAGGGCTCGCCACAATGAATCATTTGATCCACAAAATCTTATAAAGGCTTTACACCATCTGCCCTTCCTGTCACAACCCTTCCATTTTCTAACCAGGCCTGGGACCGTGACTGCATACACTGGCTGGGTTGTATGGGGCAAAGGGTTTAGTGTCTGGATTAAGGACCCACCAGGGGCAACCAGGCAGTGGTGGGGCTTGAACCCCTGTCCCTCTGATCAGCAACAACGAGCCTGAGCCATCACAGCCCCCTTTATCCATCAATATCTCTACATCGATCCATATACCTCTGTATAAATATCTACTCTATTTTAATAATTCAATCTCTATGTATTTATTGATATCTTTAAATATTTCTACCAATTTCTATCTATATATATATATATATATATATATATATATATATATATATCTTGCCACATACATTAGGGTCAACTCATCATTTATAGAGGGCTTGTTTGTTATTTCATGATGTGTTAATTCAAATCATTGGAATCAAGTAATAAAATCAACATGCTGCAAATGACCAGAGCTAGATAATAAATATACTGTAATAACTTTAATAGTGGTGGGATGTCATTTCTACCACTGCAACTAAATTCAAAGAATTGCCACACCCCCGGCTAGACTTTATTTATGTGGCTATATAAATATCACTATGGCATGTATAATCTGAATGCTTATTGAATTTTCTTACTTTGTATTTTAACTCCGCAGTTTAGTGCATGGGATTATATATTATATTTATATATATGAATTAAGTGGCTGATCTGTTGTGTCATGCAGAAAAGCACCAAATGGTTCTATATGCAGCCTTTACACCTGCTGTTGCGGTCTCTCAACAACAAGAAGTTCACCGAAATAAAGGTGCGTGTCTATACAATTAACAATACAAAGAAATTCTTGGTAGAGAATCAGTGGGAGCTTAAGATTTACGACTTTGAGTTATTGATCAAAAAGTCAGGGGCTCATAACTGCCAGTAAGCTGCCATGGCTGAGCCCTTGACCAAAGCCCTTAACCGTGTCTGCTCCAGCGGTGAGATATAACAGCTGACCATTCATTCTGACCCTACAGTTATTTAGCAGAAGCTGGATAGTACTAAAAAAATTAAAATAAATAAAAAGATATATACACAGTATACACAGTACATATATACAGTATATATATGGTCATACCTTAGAAAATTGAAGATAAAGTAGTGCATCCATAAAATTTATTTAAATGCATCAAATTGGACCTTAAGGACATTGAAACATTAAATATTTCTACACTGGGGAATACGGGTGTATAATACCTTCCTTTCTGACACTGCACATCATCATTATCAGAAACACTCAACACACACTGAAAAATATATGAGTCTATTAATGGAATGTATTTAATGCAAAAATACACCTTATACACACAATATATATATATATATATATATATATATATATATATATATATATATATATATATATATATATATATATATGAATTTCAGTGAGCATACATAGGTTTTACCTTAGACAAGATTGCAAGCTTGTAAAAGGAAAATGGTTGCATAACAAACTAAAACAAAGATCTGCTCATCAAACAAGTGTGTCTTTTTTTAATTACTCCTTTTACCTATGGTTCACACACACACACAAAAATGAGAATGCTGTGCATTATAATGTGTTTCGGTATATGATCATGGAAAAATATTCTGCATTTGACCAGTCAAAATCCAACAAGATGGAGCATGAAGCTGACACCATCCATGTCCAGATGATCACACACCAACACTGGATGCTGATGTAGAATATATAGGTTACATTGCAAAGCTCCTTCAAAGCAGAATATATATAAGAATCCTTAAATTTGCCCGTTTCTGTTGGACGGATCCCAGAGACGGAGCGGATGGTCGATCTCTCTCCCAGTCTCGACAGATTTTGCCACACTGACACTGTGAGGAGGGAGGACAGAGGATGGAGGACGGTGGTGTATTTGGTCTCTGTGCTCTCATAGCCCTGTACAATGCTGCTTGATTTCCGACGCCACAAGGCAGCATTGTAAAGAGGCTCAAAGCGCAGAGCAGAGCAGGACGGCACAGAAATCATTTATCCATCCGCATCTTCTCGAGATGAAAAGAGGGGGAGGACAAAAAAAAACACACACACACACACACACACACACACACACACACAGTAGCTACTGCTGTCATTTCCAGTTTCTTTTCTTACAACATACAGCCATGAATAACAGCAGAGAAAGCACAAATGAAGTCACGGTCAGCTGCGCCCCCACCGGTGCGCCTACAGAGGAAATGCAAAGAAATACAAAGGTTACTAAGAAATCATCATAGGGATATCAGGTGGACAGGTTACAACAATGAACTTGGACATGCATGTGCATGCAAAAATAATAATAAAAATAGAATGTTCCAGAAATCCTCACCACATTCCCATATATGAGTGGCATATATATATATATATAATTCCATAAATAATCACCTGTGAGCATGCAGGTTGAAATCCAGTGCAATCCTTATGATTATTGTTTATTAAGACACAAGAACAAATATGATCTAGATCTTCTTATGTTACAAAAGAAAGACAAATGCATCATCGTGATGGAGGGAGGACATGCAGCAGATGCAGCTCGGTGTATGTACATCTACCTTCCTCTTTCTTCTTGTTTTTTTTTTTTTTTTTTAATCCCCCTCTGATGGACTCTTCTCTTATCATAAAGATCTTCCTCTGTATGCACTAATGCAATCAGGCGTAAATGAACGCACACTGCAAAAATAATAATAATAATAATAAAAAACAGGTTTAACACGATTAATTCCCTTTTTCACAGAAACTCCACTCGGTCCGTGTCGGCTCTGTGAGGCTGCTGAAATCCGTCACACCGTGTACGTGCGTGTAAGTGTGTGTGTGTGTGTGCGTTTTGTGTGTGTGAGGAGCTCGTGAAGCTCTTGATGGACGGCTGGAGTTCCCGTGGGCTTCCTTAACGGAAAGCGATCTCAGCCAATCAGAACGCTAGAATCGTCTCGAGCGCTTCACCCGGCTGACCAATAGGATCGGCGCGTTTCTAGCTCGCGCTCTGTGTTACACATGGAGGTTTTTGGTTTTTGTGTGGAAATATAAGGCGTCGCTTCATACCACATTTAATATGTGTAAAAAGATTCAATGAATCTTTTTATATAATTTTTTTGGGAGTTTTATTCCAGACAATTCTCTGGAGGTAAATGTAAATGTATAGACAAATACCAAGAATGTAACACAATACACCCTACTGCATTCCATCCATCCATCCATCCATCTATAGTCCAACTAGGGACTGTGGAGGCCAATGGTGACCATTGTATTTATCCCCATTTTTACAACCGTGGAATGACCTCCGGTCAACATTTACACACTACAGGCAATTTGGGAACACCGATTAGCCTAATCTGCATGTCTTTGGATTGTGGGAGGAAACCAGAGTACCCAGAGGAAACCCACCAAGCATGGGGAGAACATGCAAACTTCATGCACACACACCCTGAGGTGTGGATCGAACCCGGACCTTGGAGGTGCAAGGTCCACTTAACCACTATATACTGCCACCATATACTGTCTTGTTAGTGTATTCATTTAGGAAATGTTCGTCTGGTTGAGATTAGATGTGTATGTAAGAGCTGGAATTTTGCTATTTCTTAAAAAAAACAAAACAAACAACAAAAACACAAGGGTTTTTACCCCAGTGCAGACGCAAGGTACAGTATAAATCACCACTTTTATTATTATAAACATGCAGCACTGACCTTCCATCTACTACATCCTTAGTACCTGCCTGGACAGTAGAGTTGCGAGATGAATATAATTCATGTATTGCCACAATGAATTTAAAATTATGGTTTCAAACATATTTAGATGTTGGCATTTGATGTAGTGAAATGTTGCAGTTCCTTTATAACCCTATAGTTGGTGCACTACAAACCATTCATTGATGCCCCATTTCCACCAAAGTGAACCAGGTGCTAATTCGTGTCTGGTGCTAGTGCCTGTTTAGAGGCAGTTCAATAGTAGTCCTCCTAAGAGCTGGCTTTGTTTTTCCAAGGGCTAGAGAGTCACATCATTATGTCACTGTATACGTCCGTGGGCGTCTTTACAGTGCTAGCAGCAAGCACAACACTAACATAGGCAAATTTCAACATGGCTTTGCGAGCAGTATACTTTAGGATCAAACCATCATTACTAGAAAGCATTTGTGCTGCCCATTGCATTTTGAGTCCATACACCACACATTACTATACACTAGTAAAGATGGTGATCACAAATCTTTAGTTGGTTGTGATAATTCTGCCCCAAACCCCTGATGTAAGCGGTTCTTTGTTTTGAACAAGCTCTAGAAACGCTTTGTTGGGAAAGAGGCAGAGCATCCATTGTAGTACTGTAGGAGCAGACTGTCTGCTAAGTTTGTTTAGACCCAAAAAACAAACAGTGAATCGAGATTTTTTATAAAACAACGAAGCTTAAAGAATCCCAGTACAAATTGTGGTTATATTAAATCGGGTGGTCCCTGGAGATTCCCATCTCTACTGGACAGGACAGTCTCTGTGGTATAAATGAGCCTGTTAATTATTTTTATTTTCGAAAAACAGAACCAGCTAAATTTGTAAGAAAAGATCACAGGCAGGTACAAACCAAAACACATGAGCAGGATTGAAAACTCGAGTTATGTCGGTGAAATATGAGAACTGTCAAAGCCTCCTGGTTTAATCCACACCCACTTTAGGTTTCAATTCAAATAAAGATATTTTGAGTACTAAACAGATCATGAGTTTATCATTGTGTCATGACGAATAAATAAGATTTATGAAGTCACATCAAAAACATGACATTTGCCATCAGAAACTGACCATAAAGGTTTAGTTTAGTACAGTATGTATCTGTTACCTGGTGAGGTGAATATAGCGAACATTTAAAAAAAATAATTAAGGTACATGCTGTACACTAAGGTACAGTACTGAAGAGTACTGACAAAACGTATTCTAAAGTACACATGTAAAAAGAGAACCCGATAAATCATTTTTTAAACGCCATTTGCCAGAAACAACCCGATATTTGCAAGAACAACCCCATAAATCCTTTTTTACACGGCATTTGCCAGAAAGCCTTACATAGAGTGACTTAGGAAAAAAGAGAGAGAGAGCTACAATCTATTACTTTTTTTTTTACATCTGAAAAATTGAGGGTCAAGGGCAAACAGTGGCAACTTGGTGGTGGTAGGGCTTGAACCTGGGACAGTTAAATCAGTAGTCAAAGCCTTAAATGTTGCGCTACTCCTGCCCCTGATTACCATGCACACTCTTTAAAAAAGAAAAAAAAAACTGACATTTCTTTGTGCATAAGGTGTAGGAAGGGGGAAAAAAACTTAAATTAAACTATACCGAAGTATTTCTGTACATTGATTTCATGAACTTTTGAGACAACAAAAAGTAAAAGGATTTGCTTTTTTACAAACATCCTCAAGGCAATTTTACTATATTTATTAAGGTGGTACAGTAGTTTTAAACAACATGGGTTTGCATTGTAAATATTTATTGTCAGAGTTTCGGGCCTGAATTGAGAGTTTTTAAAGGGATTTCTGTTAATTCTTCAGGATACACAAATATATCTGTGGTAATTACATATACACTGTAGACATGGTCTATAAAAGGTACTTTACTAAAAATAAAAAAAAAATAAATAAAAAAAAAAGGTATCAGCAGTATCCATTAGTACCCTGTAATGGAGGATGGTATATTTAAATATTTTTTTAATTTTGCAAATGGTCTTAAACGAGTCAATGAAACAATAATGCAATCCAAGTATAAAGTCAAGTAATTAACAACCCTGGGATTTGAGCCCACAAACTTCTTGTTATTAGTTCAGCACCTTAACTGCTAAAAGTTACTTTTCTCACCAATGTATGCTTCTTCATTTTCTGACTGCACATCAGATGTCGGTTACTTTACAACCTGTGACTAAAACCCAAACAGTTTTCTCTATTTTCATAATGCTCATTTCTCATCACTAAGCAGATTAAGACAATATTGTTAGCGTCAATAGCAGCGGATGAGGATGTAGATGAAGAGCAAAATGTGTTCTGAAGAAACAGTGAATCATTACTCTTTATTTGACTTTTTCCCCCCACAGTGCTATAAGAAGGGGTAATCAAACAAACCATATACCTTTGGATCTTTAGAAACGTCATGTTTCATCAACTTTTGCTATGTGGTTGTGTGTTATACACCGTCATAACACTAAAACCATTACCAAGCATTACCAAGCAGGGTTTCTCGGGTGTAATGTGGTGTCTCGCACACCAGCTTTGGATCGGACTTGTTTATCAGGTGCATCCATCCCTTGGGTGCTTAATCAGATTGGGATCTGGGAAATTTGGAAGCCTGGCTGAGTCTTCTCACTGTTCGTCTGCTGTGCCCCATGCACGGTGTGCTGTGTTCTGGTGCCTTTCTGTCGTGGCCAGCATTGGCTTTCCTATGGGATCAGATCGGATGGGCTAGCCTCTGCTCCCCACAGGCATAAATAAGCCTTGGGTGCCCATGAACCTGCCACCAGGTATAACTGATGATCAATGGTATTCAATTCATCTGGCAGTGGTGTTATGGCAGATTGGTATAAGGTAGTATGACAGCACAAAAAAGTCAGCCATGAAAGCCTGTGACATCATCTTTTTGATAAGTGGCAGAAGATGTGAGAGGAGTCTCAACTTATATTAGCTCTCGTACCATCACCATAGATGTACATGGTGTGGTTACTTCTGTACCCTTCCTCTCATAATGAACTCCAAGAAAACTTAAAGTGAAGACCTGACAGAGTTTTAAAAACCTTTCTACAAGCTTCAGAGTCACTATCAATTCAATTTACTGTCACAATGTGCGACTTAAATTATCATCATTTAAATAACAACTAACTCAACCATAAACTTTGATAATATGATATAATACACCTCTATAATAGATTCTTGAATCACTCATCAGATCTTGAGGGGAAAATAGATATATTTTTATATTATTATAAAATCTATATTTATAATTTAAAGTTTTCTAACCTGCACATCATCCATCCTTGCGTACTGTACTCACTTGTACAGGAATTAAAACATTGGTACCTCATATGGGGAAGAAAAAAAAAAGTCAATCTAGGTTATTCTAGCAGTCCTGTTGAAAGGAGTGAAACTGGCCTACAATGAGTTCCATCAGACACCCAGAGACTTTAAAATCCTGTTTACCAATCTCTGCATCATCTAATGGGGTTCACATTCAACAGAATACAATTCATAAACACACGAAGAGTTCCTACATCAGCAAAATACAAGTTCACAACATGAGTGCAAGCAAACTTTTGTCAAAGTCTGTGGGACCTAAGAGAACACCATTATTAGCTGACAGAAGTATGGGGACATGTGGACTGAGCGAATGCTATAATGACACGGGACTGATGAAAATTAAGACTTCCATCTGGATCAGAACTGGTTCAGTGGAGGTGCAGAACCACCTGATCCTCCTTCAACTGTGAGCCGGCTTCTTCTCCGCCACACAGATGCTGCGCTCCTCTCTGGCCCCGCAGCGATTACAGGATCTCCAGATCAACATGCCGCACTTCTGGATTGCGTTGCTGGTTTTTTTTTTTTTTTTTTTGGTGGGGTGGGGTGGGGTGGGGGGGTAGGGGGGGGGGAGAGAGAAGACTGTCAATTTCTGTGTGAAAAATGACATCAAAAAGGAAAACACTAAAGAGCCTGTTGGAGTCAGGCTTCAGACAGGTTTTATCCAAATAAAGGATTTGCTAAACTCCTGCTTATTTGATATTTGATTTTCATTTAAGGAGAGAAAATCTAGGCATGAAAGGTAAGTGGTACGTGCTGGTTTAAAGATAAACTAGTCTGTTTTGTGTCCCCAAACTGCAGTTCCCTTGTACTGTAGATCCAACACACACATACACACGCACACGTCTCAGTAACTCCCACCATTCATGTACAAGGTTTGTACAGAAGTAGCTGTAAGATCCATTTTATGCCACAAGCTATGGAAATGTTTTATCAATTAAACCTAAGAAAATGTACATTGCACAGGCAATAAATATTGCTTAATGCGATTTTTCAGATATATTCACTGATCTATTATTTCTGACTTATAAACACTGTGGTATTATATTTGATTCCCCTGAGGGAAAATAAAATATTAAGAAATGGCAGAATTTGAAAAAGGTGAAATTGAAGAGTTACTGAAATTGTTGAGCTCGGCTTGCTCAATCTGTGCACGTGTGTTAGTAAATCTACACTGACAGCAGAGTCAGCTTCAGGTGAGAGAACACATTGACTATTTTTTTTTATAAGGTCTAAAACATTCACTCTCAAGGTAGATGAGGGGAAAAAAACATGCAGTATGTGTCCATATAATTTTATCATAAAAATGTAGAAACCTAAGCAATTAACATTTGAAGGAACAGACAATTTGTTGTATTTTTGTGTTTCCAAAAGACCTTGAGCTCTTTCTCCAGCCGGTCCACTTCTGCTCCCAGGGTGTCGATGATGTTCTCCCCATGCTTCAACATAAAGGCCTCCAACTCTTCAGGAGTATTCACCTGCTGAATGTCCTACAACCAGAAATGTTTTTTGTTAACAAGACGTATAACACTCGTACACCGCAGTGTCATTGTTCTACACGTACATTTAGAATCTGATCGATGTCCTGCTTTTCCAAATACGACCGTGTAACCACGCGTCCATCGAAGTCCACCTCTGCCTTGAAGCGCACTTTACTCAGTCCCATATCTGTAGCCTTCACGTCATGGATCGCTCTGAGGACACAAAACAACACACGCTAGAGCATATGCACTTGTCACTGCTCTACTTGTATGTCCACAATTTTATAAAAAGTCACCTGACAGCAGGGTCGTTCTCCAGGAACTCTGTGAGCTTCTGTACGTGCTCGGCTTGGATGGAACGACCCAACAGAGCTTCTGTGTTGGTGTAGATAAGGAAGGCAGAGACGGTACCCAGCAAAGTCCCCACACCCAGGGAACCCAGACTGTCATAATAAGGGTTACCTAAAAGACAGAAGAAGTACATCAATACCTAGCAGCTTTCAGCATATGTTTAGTCATAGCAACAATCTCAGTACAAGTAGTAGTAGTAGGAGGAGGACGAGGAGGAGGCGACTATAATGAACCAAGAGACGTTCTTCAGTGCCGTTATTAATACAGAACACAAATGATTTTCAATTCTTGAATTTGATTGGTCCAAAGACGCTGATAAATTTTCTACAGCAACCCTCACAGCACTGTTGGTTGCAAAGTAAATTATTGATTTACATTACTACAAACTTTCTAATCCGTTATGGTTTCAATATTAACATCTTCCATGGAGGATGCTCGCACTTGGTCAGATAAAAAAAATTGTGTATTGATCAAGATGGTGACAGTTTCTAAAATAAGCTGTATTCAGGATTCATGAAAGGAGTCTCCACTGTAGGACTTTCAAAGTCAGGGTTGTTCCTTTAGATTTTCTGTTAAGGAAAAATCTTCATGACCGGATTTAAACGGTATGTTTTTGCCTTATTAATTGAATAAAGTCAGAATAAAAATAGATGCTGAGATATAAATGTTTATAGTTGTTATATCATATGTAATAACAGAAACTAACTTGCTTTTTTACAATGTAAAAAAAAAAAAAAAAAAAAAAACATGGTGCGTCCTTCATTTATAAATAAAAATATCATGGGAGTTTCTGGTACTTGGTTCATGATGCGTATTTACCCGTGAGTGATGTTAGACCCATACAGCCTGCAGCCAACACCACACCCAGGACAGCTGCAGCATCCTCCAGCAAGACCACATTAGTGCTGGGGTCTCTGCTCTGCATTACTGCAACACATACATAAAGCAACAGACTTACAGTATGTTCACATGGGGGATCGAGCCTTCAGCTCAGTTGCACCAAAATTCTGGAATCGTCTTCCTGTTCGTCTGAGAGCCATACAGAGCCTGGACTCTTTTAAAGTCAACCTGAAGACCTTTTTATTTAAGAAAGTTTATAATTGTTGATTTGGTTTTAAATTGATTGTTTTATACCTTTTCTATTTTTAAATTTTATTATTATTTTAGCCTTGATGTGGTCTTATTTTATTGCTTTAAACCTTTTCTATCTTTATTTTTCTTTAATGTTAGCACTTTGATATTTAATGAATGAAAAGTGTGTTACAAATAAAATGTATTATTATTATTATTATTATTATTATAGTGCTTAAAGCCAGGAAATACTGTAAGAGCCTTTAAGAGGAAACAACCTTGCGTGCACAACCTTTAAAACAATTAGCTAAATATCTATTTAAATATGCATCATACCATATTCATAGAAAGAGAGTCCTTGCTTATGAGCACTCTTCCTGATTTCATTAATAGCCACCAGGAGTGTTGCTGTGTGAAGGAAAATAAGAATGTATGACCAGCCATGTTTAATAATACTTAAATTGACATTTTAAAAGGTGCAATTTACAACTCTGAAACTGCCTTATCAAAGATAACGCCAAAATTATTATATTAAAATATGAAGAAATATTAAATAAAAATTATATATATTACCGCCTTCAGACACTAGAGATCCAGCTAAAATACAGTATGCCTGCAACACAAATAATGATATTAACGTCATTACTATTAAATACCAGATGTTGCTAGAAGTCCAATATAAGTGATATAATTCTACTAAGATAATTCTTCCATAAATCTAAAAGAAGTGTCACTAACCCAGAGCAGAGACTCTATTGGGTGAGGGTGCATAAGTCCAATAATTCCGTGGTACCAGGACAGGCCAGCGCCCATCATAAAAATGCCCACGCCGCTGATGAGGGAGGCGATGTAGCGCATGTTGGAAAAGCCATACCTTAGAAAAAAAGAAAACAAGGAACATCTAAATGTTTGATCAATGAATATTATTAAAACCTTCTGCGAGTTATTTAACCCCAAGTTGTTTGTTTAATGTGTGCAAGTAAAGTCACTTGTTTGCTTGTACTTACGGGTGGCCAGGGTCAGGGTTACGCACAGACTGGCTTATTCCCAATGCAAGAAGGCCCTGAGGAAAAAACAAGAACCGTGTAAAACATCAGAATACTCATCAGAAATGTAATGAGTATTTCAGAGAGACAAGCATTGGTTAGAAGGAAAATTGTAGCAAGCATTTAAAAAAACAAAACAGAAAATGTAAACCCTACTATACATGGCACACCCTAATATGCATTTATTCCACATGTTAACCAAGCAACAATCAGAAAAGTGAGGCAATGTCAAACTCTTGTTACATTAATCCTCAGAAAAACAAAATACATTATATCAAACAAGGTCAAACTTGACCTAAATAAAACCTACATGAAGCAGCAAGAAGTACCACTATAAACGAATACACTTCTCTAATGGCTTCTCTAATCACCATTATTAACTACAAATATTGTCACATCTGTTTATTGCATCCAATACCACCTTAACCACCACAGCATTTAAAAACAAAGAGGGAGAATTTATAACCTGGTTACAGGTATCTGCCAGGGAATGGATTGCCTCTGAGAACATGCTGGCAGATCCAGTATAAACCCACGCCAGAAGTTTGAAAATGAAATTCAGTCCATTTCTGAGAAGCAAAAATAAATAAATAAATAACACATACTTTTATATCATTTTGCATCATCAACAATGACATGGCACTGGTGATATAAATGATTAATATTCAATCAATTTATCCAATTAAAAATGTATTATGATATGTATTTTGCATAATATTTTACAGCATCACATATCTATTATATATTTTATATGAGGACAAATGCAAGAGCAGTATTTGACAGCCTGCTGATGATGGTTATTATAATTTGTAATAATAATAATAATAATAATAATAATAAAAGAAAATACTAATTTGTCTCATATAACCAATTTGATGAGATTGTGCAGCCTGACCTGTTTAATTAAACCTTAATATAAGAACAAATGTGTCTTTCCATTAAGTATTAACTGATTATTGATTATGTGTTCTATTATCAGTACTGAAAAATGTGCAACCCTACCTGACACTCAAGAAATTACTATGGAATTCGTGTTTTGCTTTATAATAAAACAAAACAATTCTATTAATGGAGAAATTCTGTTTGTCTGGCTCCATTCAACAAACACATGTCCCTCATGTCCTGTGTTTCATCTTTTTAATATAATCTAAAATAACCACTGAGCCACTTCTGTCCTGTTCACTCTTTAATGCTGAACTCAAACTGCCCATGTGGCCTCTACGGCACACAAATTAATTCTCAGTATGAACTGCACATGATGGCTTTTTATTCAGTTATTGAAGTGCTTGAGTATATTTGGAAACTTACATGCATATTGCTACCACCACCACTTTTCCTGGCCCCTGGAGAAAAGTAGCCCTTTTGCCTGATCGAGGCTATGGAAAAAAGGTTTTAATGTTCAAACAAACTAACTACTACATAATAAATGAACTTGACAATACAGTACAGAAATTTGATAATAGTGACAATGATTTCCCTATTCAGGTACAGTTCAATAAGGCAGGTCACACATGTCAATTAAGCATTATAGTTTGTATGAGAAATATTAGAGTTGGCGGGCAAATGCTAGAAACAACATTTCTTACACTTCATTTTTACCTTATTGTGAATGAACCAAAGATGATTAATATAAATTCAGCACAAATATAGTAGCTGCCCTGCATCAACTAATTACAGCTAAATCAATAAGCTTTTTTTGGGAGACAAATAGCCCAGAGATAAATACTCACTTTTGTGTTTCCCCTGAAATCCTTGTACTCCTTTAACAACTGCTGATTGCGGAATATTTCTAATAAGAGAACACATGAGATTAAAAAACCACCAACATTATTCCAAAAGCCCTAATTTCAAGTACATTTCAAGTAAATACAAAAGACTGGGCAGATTTTGGGGTCATAAACAGTTCAGAATATTAACACATTTACTAAAAATCTAATTTAGCAATTATATCTCTAGCTGTAGCAAACACATACTCTCTTGGTACTGTCGCTCCACCTCTTTCCTGAGATTCCTCTCTCGAGCGAGGGCCTCCATGCTGCCCCAAACCTCCAGACCCCTACAATCCACAAATTACATCCAGCATCAGCAAAGGAGAAACTGAACCCTACAGAATGTACTGAATAAACCGTCAAAGTTATGAATCAGCAGGTATAAAAGGACATACTTGGCTTCTACGTCTGAGCGTAAAAATACTGTGAATGCCTCTGTGTCATCATGAGGACTCCGTCTACGGATCCTTCTCAGTTGCTCCAGGTCACTGAAAACATACAGAGACATGTAAAGTCATCAGAAAAGACTGTGTGTAATCAAAAAATGGATAATAATAATAATGCATTCATCTTTACCATATTGACAGATTAAAACAGGGCAAAGGTGAAAGATAATCATGACAATGTGATGTCAGTGTATCAAGCCTAAAGAATGAGCAGATTTACCTGGGTTTGAGGCAGAACTCATTCATAGCCCTGACAGCAGTGATGAAATTGTTCTGAGTGTATTTGGAACCGTATTCTCGCTTCTTCAGAACTGCCCGCACTGTGAACATCAGGAGGAACAGAAGGTTACACAGGAAGCCATAACAGAAGCAAGAAGATGACTATAACCTCACAGTGCCTGCTTTACCTTTTACTTGAATGTTCTCTGCTTTTGGCAGACTCAGATGTTTAGATCCTTTTCAAAAATAAATAAAGAGACTGGTTAGGAAGAATGAAGTTTGTTCCTCCAATATCAAAAATGTAAACAAAGACGAAGAACAATCACCAGCTGGCTCTTTCGAGGGCTGCGTAGTGAGCACTTCTTCTGTGGGTTTTGTTTCATTTTGGCCCGATTCTGTTGGGGGTCCACCTTTACTGCTCCCTGCAGTAGAAAAGTACTGAATCTGTGCACAGGCTGAGGAAGCTCCTCTGGGATCAGCAAAGCTAAACCACAGACTGTGGCCTTTACATCTGCTTTGCCACTCTGCACACAAAGAGAATTAAAAGTCACTGAATCAAAAGTTCATGCAGAAATCATTTGGAAGTGTTGGACTTTCCAAATGTGCTGCCAACACTCCAATAAAGCATTAAAATTTATATTATAAACTTCTCGACCATGGGTATGTATCCCGCATCACAGGTTTTAAATACGATAGGATCACAGACAACAATAATTACAATTGTGGTTCGTTCAAAAAACAAATTTGAAGCCTGATTACGTCACAATTATGGCTGTTACATTTTAAAGGTTCCTTCAAATGTGACTGGTAAGTATGCCTTCTCTCCCCCAAAAAAATACAAATACATGAATGAAGCAATTCATTGTACAGCTCACTTATAACACAGTATTTAATGAGTTATAGAGTTTGTCTTTATAATATTTGTGTATTATTGACATTGCATCAATATACCAGTTAATTTTACTTGCTTTCTTTATTTATGTGACTCAAGCTAAGATCATTCAGTTATTCTTATTTATTTAGTTTTAAGGTGAGTTTTAACCTCTCCATCCTTGTGTGCCTTGATAAAAAAAGAGGTTTAATTAAAACTTTAAAAAAAGATTTAATATTCAAGTGCAACCTTGTAATAGCTCATTAAAAATGATCACGAATTGTAGATATACAATTACCATAACATGGCCGTGTTACTCGGGGAGGGAGATGAGACAGGTGAGCTCGCTGGTGCAGGTAAATTCTGCACAAAGTCTGCCATGGCCGATGTGCCAGGTAGGGAAACATCCTCGCTGTGGCGAGTCCTGAAGAACACTACTGGAACCTGAGGGAAAATGACAAATGCAGAAGGTACATTATGATGAAGTGAGATCTTGCATCTGAAACAACAGTTGCAATGTTCAGTTCAAAATGTTGCAATGGCTAGTGAGGCTAGTGAGGCAACACAGTGGACACAAAGGATTCAGCTGGAGAATTCGGTATTTGGTGGAATGACCTGATTTGCAATTACAGCTTTCATGTGTTTTGGCATGCTCTCCACCAGTTTTTTACATTGCAGTTGGGTAACTTTATACCACTCTTTCTGCAAAAAAAACAAACAAACAAGCAGCTCAGCTTTGCTTATGGTTGATATTTGAATAAACTGCGAACTGCCGTATTTAAAAAAGTACATATGCAAACGCTCCCAAACATCTGCTCATAATTAATAGTTCACAAACACCAGCTCCGCATTACAGGCACTTGGATGGGAGGATCGGATCCTGATCGGTCTCCAAGGTGTTTCCACATGTTTGGGCCATTAATGGAGTTCCTGGGAGGCCAGTGTTTTAGCTGTGAAGCATTTAGTCTGATCATGGCTTCAGCATACTGAGAAATCTTTCTACCTTAATGGC
>JAAGKR010004175.1:0-53874 GCA_011419295.1 Clarias macrocephalus
TTTTTTCAAAAAACATCAGTATATATTTTTAATTGCTAAAAGAAGCAGAACATGGACCGAGACGTGCGTACACGTTATCGTTTTGTCATGAATGACATCGTCGCCATGTCCGTCATATATTATTTCCACTTCCGACAGATGTGTGACTCATTCAATTTGTTTTTCCGATCGGGATCCGGACACCCTGTACGTCTTACGAACTGAAGCGTCGATGGGATTTGCTGTACGTCCCAGCAGCAGGTGCCGTTTGTTCCCAGTGACGAGTCTGAAGTCGCTACCTCTTTGTGTTTGCCGTTTTTTGTTGACAGTATGCCGTTTATTTGATGCCTCTTTTTTGTAACTCTCATAAGGAGCCGCACGCCGTGCGGATCCCATGTTTAGTGTCTCTGCCTAACTTAAATTAATAAACTGATTTTAGATTGTGCTTCACTGTCAATTCATCATGAAAGCTTCTTCCTGAGGATCAAACGAAATCTGGATGTTAAATATAATATATCACAGACGAAATGTACACTTTATTTAACTGCGTGCTCGTTTGTTTGGTACATGCGATGTACATTTCCCGTGCATTACAGGTAACAGACATGACCACCACGAACAACACTGTATACAACCTCAAAATAACCACTAACAAGATGTCTCATTAGAACGGATTTTATTTGCTCTAGTGTTTGGTCCAGATCCTTACAATGGCCTGATTAGAACACCAAGTAAAGAGTTTGCTAAAGAAGCAGCACACACACACAGCATTGAGATGCCAATGCCTTTAACGAGGATTTTAGGTTTCTGACGCGTGACTAATTGGACGGACAGAAGCTCTAAGGGGAAGATTAAGACTTAACACAGAGAAAAGAAGAGGGGGAAAAAAGATCAGGAAAGCCGAACTGACAGCCAAATAAAAAAGAAAAAGAAGGGGAAAAAAATGGAGACAACCTGCTGAGGACATAGAACATTCCAGAATAAAAAAAATAATAAAAGAAGTAAAATTATTAAATGGTGGAACACATTGCTGCTGAGAGACTAAACACATCTAGTAAGATTTGCTTTAGTCGAGGTTTCTTTAGTCTGTGTTTGTATAGTATCGGTTTTATTTTTACTTTACATTCAAACACAACTCACATTCATTGTACAGATACATGGTGTGGCCAAAAGTATGTGCACTCCCCTCCTAATTACAGGCTTGTTTTTAAGAGGTGCACAAAATCACGCAAGCACACAGCCTGTAACCTCCATCTCAATAAACACGTCTGGAACAGCGAGTGTGAGCCAGCCAGGCCTCATAACTTCACACATGCTTACTTGATTAAATGATCACTCATTTTCTAAAAGAAAAGATTATCTGGTCGGTTTTGTGTAACATAACGGACATAACGGCAGCTGAACGATCGGCAATTTTGCATAAACTAACCGTGTGTTCACACGGAACGCAGCGCGAGCGTCAAAGCAGCCGGTGTTCTATCAGTTTTTCCTACTTGTCAGATTTTCCTACCGGTAGAAAAAACAGATAGTTATCGGTCTGTCCTACATTATCAAAATTTCCTACTTATATACTTTATTATGGACATAACACTCCAAAAAATGCAATACTCAGTTTTTACATGGGCAGCAGATTCTGACACGTGACGGTACTTCATCGGAATGTAATTCCTATAGTTTCCACATGGGTACCAACGATTAATGTAATTAACAAATGTAATGTCATTTAAAACCACAAAACTATGAAACACCTCAGTAAATTCGCAAATCACTCGCAGGGGTAGAATGAATTTATGGGCGGGACACTAAGATAGCCAAGCATGACGTCTTTTTTAATTTTTAATTTTTTTTTATCTTTTTATGCGCATGCGCGGAAAGCCTGGGTAGGAGATAATGATGAGTGGGATGATTTGATAGACCACCCCTACCGGAAGTCATTCATTTTCAATGTGAGCCGGCGGCGAAGGGAGTTGAAATCAGCTCAACTTTAGGGTAATGAGCTATGAGGCGATTCGGCGGCAACCAATTAAAAGTAAGAGGTCCTCCGCTTGAGAGGATTCCGAGGAACGCAGTCCTGTAAACTTTTGTTCCGGCTACATTAGTTCCCAAAGCGAAATGGAGGAGAGGTTTATTAAGTATTAATTAATAAAAATTTGATTAAATTAAAGACAAAGTCTAGTAAATGATCCTAATGTTATAATAATAAGAAATATAATATCATAATTAAAAAAATTATTAAATTAGACTAGCAATTCACAATGAACAGAAGCCACACCATACAAATGGCTTATAATTAGTTTATTTCTACAGCACAGTTCTTTCTATCAATCAATTTCTTTTGGTCAGTCTCCACAAGATCAGCAAGGCTTGGTTGCTTTGCGGCCCCTTTAAATACAAGAAAGGTGTTCGGTCTAATCAGGGAAATTTGACGCTCAAGCAGCGTTCGGTGTGAACACAAAGTAAGTCTGGGTGGAGTAAAATCCTAGTACACACTGTTTAGAATCAAACCACACATTAAAATGCACAACACGCAATTGCTAAACCTTAACACACAAACACACACGGCTGGCCAAAAACAAACCAAAAAAAGGTCAATATTTCTGAAGGACCAAATAATTATGCTGCAGCACCTGGAACTGGTTTAAGAACACATCATCAAAACATGGAATGAAGGTGCTGAAGCGTCAACTTTGTGGAGGAAACGTGTTCAGGGGGGGAAAAAATCGTGAATGGAGATCACTTAAACACTTGGTGAAGTAAAAAAAATTCAACAGTAAAAGCTAGAGCTATGTTTAATAGTGAAAGTAAGAGCATCTCCACATACACACACACACAATGTCATGAGAACTTACAGGATTGAGACTAAACAGGTGCGTGTGTGTGTGTGTGTGTGCAAAAGGAAAACACTTGTTAGTGAGAGTAATCAGAAAAAAACAAAAGTATAAAGATTGTTCTTTAGAGTTCAGGTTGATCCTAATCCAGAGTGATGGGCGTGTCAGGGTAAGAAGGGAAGTGCATAAAGTGATGCACCCATCATGCATAGCGGTCACTGTACAATACAAACATCTGGAGGCAGCAGTGTTATGATTTGGGGCTGCTTTAGTTGGTCACATCTATTCAGCAAGAGATTCAGCAATGCTACAGTATGTGGAAATAAAATGAAGTCAGCTGACGACCAGAATGTACTAAATAACCTTCACATCACATCTAAAGCTAAAGGTGACTGAGTGAAATGAAATCATAGAGTGCGACTTCTTTTGGCCAGGCAATGTACACACGCACACACACACACACACACACACACACACACACACACACACACACACACACACACAGCCTTTTAAATTCTTTGGCTTGCATTAGATTCCTAACACACTTTCATTCAAATTCTAAGTTCACTCAGAAATCCGGTGAGTTTGTGACGGGATTTTAACACACATTAGGCTCTTAATACACACATTATAGTTATTAGAATCCTAACATGCGTATTAGGATCTTCAAACACATGCGCACACACATACACAAAATTCTAACACATTAGGATCTTTAAACACACACACACACACACACACACACACACACACACACACACACACACACACACACACACACACACACACACACACACACACACACACACGCATACACACACAGTATGATCCTGCTAACACACACTTTTTAGGATCTTTACAGTGTCCTAAAGGGTGTGTTATTAAAAATAGAATTTTAATAAGTATTATAGATTTGTGTGTGTGTTTAAAGATCCTAATGTGTTAAAAGTGTGTGTGTGTGAAGATCCTAATAAGCGTGTTAGTATTTTAAGGGATTAATACTATTAGAATTAGTATTTTAAACACTAACACGCTTATTAGGATCTTTAAAAACACACACACACACACAAATCCTAATACATTTATGATCCTTAAACACCTTAGAAGACTAACACACTCATTTGCATATTTACACACACACACACACCTAACATATTAGGACCTTCACTCACACACACACACACACACACACACACACACACACACACACACACACACACACACACACACACATATTGATTCTCTAACACATCTATCTTTTTTCTGATCCACAAATCTGATCAATACATCGTGTGGTAATTTATCTCGTGGCTCCGCCTCCACTTTCCAGAAACATGAGCTGCATGACAACAGTAACCAGGTGTGGGCGGGACTTGGAATTTAAAAGAAGTGCTTAAGACGACACTGATAATCAACATGGTGTTAACTCGCTGCCTTTGGCCTTCACCCAGCAGGATTCAGATGAGGGGTTCAGGTGTGTGTTGGAGTGTGTGAGGGTGGAGAGGGTTAGCGCAGCACCATCTGCTCCAGCAAAAGGCTTAGTTTAGCAGGCGCAAAGTGTTGCTGGAAAAACACAAACACTTGGGCTACTACAAGGTGCTAATGGGATTCCAGGCTAAAAAACACACTGCATTTACATTCTTACAACTCACACCTCATTTCAGTTCATAAACAGAAAGACCAATACAAGTCTAAAAAGATAAAAAAATATAAATAAAAAAAACCTCTAAAATTACTTATAAAATAACCAAAAATGAATTAATTGGTGACATTTTACTTTATTTTGTTTCCTTTAGCTTAGAATAACTTAGCTCATTCTCTGCTCTGTGTAAATAACAGATGATAACACATTATTAGTCATTATTGGAAAACATCTGCCTCTGCTCCAAAAACGAACAAAGTGTAGAAATATTATCTTTAAATCTCTAAATGTTTTTCACCTCCTAGCAATTTAACATTTTTAATTCCCTGGAAGTGACCCGAGCAGTTGGGGATTAAGGGCCTGTAGTAAGTTATGTAAAGTAAAAATAGCAATAATAAATTGATAAAAAAAATAATAAAAAAGATTTAGTATCAATAAATACAAAAACCTCCCAGGTCTTCTTTAAAAAAAAAGGGGTGTAAAAACTAAGAAACAATACATATAAAACACAATCTTGATGTTAGTATAAACACTCACTAGCTACATTTACATGGACAGTAGAGATGAAGGAAACAATCCATTCCGTTACGAAACGCAATTTTGTGTGGTGATTCATGTATCGCTACACTGACTCGAAAACCATAAAAAAATAAAAATAAAAATAAAATAATTTTTTTTTTTTTACCTGTATATTAGAGATGAACCGGTCAATCAAGACCAGAATTGGCAGATTTTCAGTTTGATTGGCCAACCAAACTCAGATTCTGTACCGAGGGCAGAAGCTTCCCAGTGGCTCAAAGGACCAACAACAACAACAACAACAAAAAAAGCAGACTTTGGTGGCATTTAAGGAGGTAAAATGTCACTAATTTTTTTCTCATTATCCTACATGAGGTACACTCTAAGCTGTTCACATGGAAGGAGTGAATTATGTCCTAAGTTTATTTAGAAATAATAATTATGGCAGATGATAAGAGCTGTTCAGTAAAAATGTTAAACTGTTGTATTTGAGGTCATTTTATAATATTTAAATGTTTAAATATTATATATATATATATATATATATATATATATATATATATATATATATATATTAATATAATATTTAAATGCTGTGCTTGCTTTTTTTATGAAATATATATCGTGATATTTATAGAATCACAATTTAATTCAAATTGGTACCCAGGTATCGTATCAGGTGGTGACTGAAGATTCCTATCCCTAGTGGACAATATTTGTTCAATTGCATTGAAATTAATCTCATTAGAGATTCTAACTCTGATCTATTCTGTATCAGAATACGTATAACCTTTTTGACATTCACACAAGTGTTTAATCTGACAGAAATATTACTGAATCAGTCAATTTTCTCCACCTCTAAGGTTAGGCTCATCTTTTCCGAAAAATCCCGCCTTCTGCGTTATGATTGGTTACAAAAATTCAGCCTCGTCTATGATTGGTTAGTTGTGAAATGGCGATCTGATCAGTGTCTCTTTCTCAACTAAATTCATCAAGTGGATGAAAGTCCAAAGTAAAGACAGTTAAAACTAAGTTGTTTCTCCTCATGGAGTTTACTGATCAGGAATGGAAGTTAAACGCCCCTCATGGAAACGTGTCACGTCACCTAATGTTACACCCGCATGGGGCAAACATGCGCAAAAAGAATATATTTCGAATATAACAGGAGAGTATTTATGCAATTATCCACCCAACCAAACACAATGTAAAAATCATAAAGAGACGGAGCAAGCACGTCAGTTAGTCTTCAGAATCAACACCAGAACGTGATCTCAGCTTGTTGTTGGTGCCACATGGACTGGTCTGAGTATCTCAAATACTGCTGCTCTCCTGGGATTTTTACCCACAACAGTCTCCTGTAATGGGCTTACACAGAATTGCTATAAAGAACATCCAATGCAAATGGAAAGACGTTGTCAAGAAGAGAGGGCAGAGAAAAACCGGACTGATTCGACTTTATTGGAAAGCAACAGAAAATGAAATAAGCACTCTTTACAGGCACGGTGAGCAGAAAAGCACCCAGTTGAACCTTGATGTTTATGCGCTATCCACAAGTGCAAATGTCCCCAAAAAGTAATTGTGTAGGGTTCCCAGGAAGTTACTGGGGGAACTGAAAGTGAATGCTTGGAGCATGTCCTGTGCACGTTTTACTTACGACTAAACGTACGTACAGTGAGAGCTCCTACATATTTCTATATTGCTCTTTTTTCCGCAGATGGCTGCAGCACCTTGTACTGCATCTCTCTGCATTTCAAATCAGACCTCCAGATGATGGGGTGAAGGTGCTGCTATTGAGTCACTCAGGAACACACGGTCGATCCCTACAGCGTCTTAATTAAAATCTAATCCACAGCAGCAGTAACCAGGGGAACGTTCCGGAAAAAAACTAAATCATGATGCTTGGGAGGGATGTTGCCGATATGTCCCACAACATTACAGAATTAACGTTAAAAATGTTCCCTGAAGGTTATATTTACGTCTGTTTTGGACGTAATTATTGTTTGGTACAGAGGACATGGCAGGCTGGGCTTTTATTGTTTTATTGTTCACATTTGGCAAAAAAAAAAAGAAAAGAAAACATGTAAAACAACATGGGAACTATTTTCATAATTAATAATAGTCATAATTAAAGTTCCTCTAAAAGTTCAACAACACATTTTACGAAATTATTTAATAACACAGGGAAGCCGGACTTCATGAAATTGGTTTAATGTCATACTAAATAAAAGATTTTGTTTGAGACATGCAAAAGATGGTCATTTGCATACAAAGAGGAGGCACAAAATGTGATCTTGGGAAATTTTTTTTAATACTCAAAACATTTATTTATTTTATGTCCTTTTTTTAAATGACTTCCTAGAAAGCGCTCATTATTTTATCCTCATGCGATAACTAGGTGCTTTAATAATAGAAGTAATTAAAGGTTTTGCTTAAGGGACCAACAGAGAGAGAGAGAGAGTGAGAGAGAGAGAGAGAGAGAGACTCCCTGACAGTCAAGGTATCTCAACTTACAACCTGTTGTATCACTAATGCAGAACTTTAACCACGGACGTACAGTACTGTGCATAAGTCTTATTAGGCATCTTATTATTTTTAGTATAAATGTTGTTATACATGTGTATCATGTCTGTATTATTATGTACAAAATCATTCAATATTTCCAAACATACTTTAAAAAACAATAAATAAATGAAAAGAAAATTACACAAGGATATTTGCATGCCTGTAAATAAATGACAGAATAATAAATGAAAATAGAAAAGAATGAGTATGATAAAGTTAACAGAAGAACTCTTGGCATATTCTTCAGCAAACTTAGTAAAACCTAACAGCTGTTTTACTTATAAAGCTGAACAAATCCATATCTAACACTACTGAATATTTTCAATTGACTGAGGTTTCTTAGGTTGTTTTTTGTTCCCAAGCCTTTTGCACAGTGCTGTAAGTAAAACTGCTGTTAGGTTTTACTGAGCATGCTGGACAGAATTCTTCTGTTAACTTCTTCACACTTTCTTCTTTCTATTTTTAAGTAAAATCCAGGAGCCTGTTAGTTTTTTTTCCCACCTGTTATGTAATATGTTGCTTTCTTTACAGGCATGAAAATATTCTTCCGTAATGTAATTTATTTATGAATTTTTTAGACAACATAAATAAGTTGTTGGACTTTCGGCTTCTCACGTCGTGGGATTGCTACGGCGGAACATCAGATCCTCACACATCTTGGCACAGGTTTCACGCCCGACGCCCTTCCTGGCGCAACGTTCCCATTTTATCTGCACTTGGGACCTGTACTGCTTCCAGTGGACAGTGGGAATTAAACCTGGGCCTTCCGCATGCCAGACGAGAAAGCTACCACTGAGTCACCAATGTGCAGGCATGATAAACATATATAACGAAATACAGTGGAACCTCGGATTGCGAGTAACGTGGTTTACGAGTGTTCCAAAAACCGAGCAAAGATTTTTAATATATTTTTAATCGGAAACCGAGCAAGTATTAGTTTACGAGCGTCGTGTATCATGTATCACGCATGAGACTCTTATTTTGACATCGAGCGTCACTCTTGCGCTGAGGAATTCTTTCAGCGTCTCTTATGTGTGTGCGTGCGCGTAATTTGACACCGACACACACACGCAAACACCCTGACAAACACACAGACGCTCTCTCGCCTTTTCACCCCCTCCCCGGCTTCACAAATACACAGAAACTCTGATCTGTTGCGATTCTTTTCAGAGGTAAGGTGATGGTTCATTTGTTTTTTTTTAGTTTTTTTTTTTTACTTTACCGCAGTTAATCCCTTAGTATGTGCTCACGCCAGTGTCGGAGAGATTTCTTCTTTTCCTGTTAAAACGGTGTTTCCGTTGTGTGTGTCCGTTTGTTGTGCAGCTTAAAAAGTGATTCCCTTAGTATCCTCACACCAGTCTCAGAGAGATTTCTTTTTTTCCTGTTAAAACGGTGTTTCCGTTGTGTGTGTGTGTGTGTGTGTGTGTGTGTGTGTGTGTGTGTGTGTGTGTGTTTGTTGTGAAACTTAAAAAGCGAGGTGGGGAGAGGGAGAAGGAGTGTTACTGTGTAAAACGAGGTGAGGGAAGGGGCTAATTCCACTCACACACACACACACACACACACACACACACACACACACACACACACGGCGCCTGCGCGCACCAATGGAAACACTTATCTGTCGGAATTTATTTGTACTTTTTTTAAGGAAAAGTGCAGATTAATTTGTTTTATTTTCATTTTATAGATTGTATTAATTTTTTTTATGTATTTCATTTTTGGGGCTGTGGAACGAATAATTTGAGTTTTCATTATTTCTCATGGGAAAATGATGATTTGGTTTATGAGTGTTTTGGAACACGAGCCCACTTCCGGAACGAATT
The DNA here is from genome assembly GCA_011419295.1 of Clarias macrocephalus. Lineage (NCBI taxonomy): Eukaryota > Metazoa > Chordata > Actinopteri > Siluriformes > Clariidae > Clarias > Clarias macrocephalus. The sequence goes on from JAAGKR010004175.1 coordinate 9,354, forward strand.
ATGCTCGTAATCCAAGGTTCCACTGTATGGTGCTTTTGCACAGTCCTGTACCACTGCGTAATCAGTTAAAAAAAATAATAAAAAAATTGTGTACTAGCAGGACTAATGCTTGCTCGAGTGACCTAGCAGAGTGCAGGTTTCATTAATGTTATTTTTGCGCTACATAAGCCTCAAATGCTCAGATCTGTGTTTAAATTGGATTGGGCCTAAAAAGATGATAAACAGCAAATACAGACTCACACACACACACACACACACACACACATACACACACACACACACACACACACAGACACCTTTTCAGCACGAAGTGTTGTGATTTTTCGGCATTTCCTTCCTCAAAATTTAAGATTCAAGTAATCGAGCTGTTTGGAAGGAGAAGCTACGCAGGCTCTCTTCGCTAAACTCCTCCAGAATGCAGTTTATTAAAAAGCACTCAGTTGATGCATTAAGTCGATACAACACACAGCGTTTAGGGTGTAGATGTGCTGGGAGAAAAACACAGAAACAGAATTAGCACGCGACGATAACTGTGAAACATCTCGCAAATCCACCAGGGAACATTTATGAGTGGTAGTGACTGCCGTGGGCGGTGTCAGGCGGAGTCAGGGTAGTTACATAGGTGAAGAGGATGGGGGCTAGTCTGAAGGATTGAGATTGAGTGGGGGGAAGTAGACAGGAGTAAGTAAAACGCGGAACATGGTTAGTGTAGCGCAAGGGATTGTGTTAAAATACGAAACGTATGAGTCATTGTTTAATATATGGATGGGGCGTGGTTAACGAGATGAATGAGGCTGAACGGGGGCGGAGTTGTGCACAGGCGGGGTTTAGACTCTGAGGGCGGAGTTAACGAATGCCGCAGGAAATCTCGACGCTCATAAAACACTGAGTTGAGGCGAATCTAGTGGATTTGCTTTATTTACAATAATACAGGTCAGATCCTCATCGAGCCTCTCGGCTAATTCTGTCTCTGTCGTTAGTTGTTTTTTTTTATTTTTTATCTTTTCTTTTTCTTCTCCTTCGTGTCATACTCGTACACATCTGTACAGATACATGAACATCAGCATAAACGCCAAGCTGGGTGATTATATATGAAGACAACAACTACAACTTTTACAGCACTGCCATCGTCTGTTAATCTTCACGCACTCAAGCACTGCGATTAAGAAAAAAAAAAAAAAACTAAAACGTACGAATCCCCTCCCCCTCTCCCACTTAAAGAACTTTATTCCTTCAATTTCATTAAATTCCGTTGCATGATACAGGCCTGCTTAATTCATAAGAGACTAAAATAAAATTAATTAATTAAAAAAACATCTATCGATCAGGGAAATGCGTAATACTTGAATTTCCCCGTAAGTCAACACAGTACCATGCATTAACTCGTTATCACGTTAGTTCTTCTCTCTTTTTTTCTTAGTTTTTTTTTTTTTTGGTTGGTTTTCCTTTCCTTTTTTTTTTTTTCAACATTTGTTAGCAGGTTAAGTTTTCCATAGTAACTAAAGGTTAAGATAGTGTTGTCTTCACATAGACTGAGAGCAAGTATGTGTGTTGTTCTACGTCATGTTGTTGAGACACGTCCACCCTATTGCGTGCCGATGTTCCGAGGCATCCGGCGGCGTTTCGTGAAGATGCTCCGAGTTTTTCTACACCACAGCGTTCGGATCTGCGCAGTCCTGAGAGCCTGAGTTAGTCTGTTTCCCATCCGGATGTTTGACCGATCTGCAAAACACACACACGCACACAAACACACCCAGAACGTCACTCTTCACTAATAACTCCACGCACATGAGGTAATTATTGGAGGCGTAGTCACGGAGGTAAGATACCACGAAACGTGATTGACCTGTTTCTCAGATCATATTCAATTCAAGTTTATTTGTACAGCGATGTTTAACAATCGTCATTGTCGCAAAGCAGTTTTACACAATCAAAAGAATTTTTTAAGTTTTCACATTCACTTTCCAGCCAGTCTTCAGTATTGGAAGATAGTTTAAAAAAAAAGGACCCCAGAGCATGCTTGAATTCTTGATTCTGATTGGTTAGAAGGTGTTGATTAGTTTACTATAACAGCAATATAATCATATGATCGCTTTATGTAAAAAGACTGTTTTTGCTGGAAGGAGTCTCCAGCGTGAAACCAGTTGTATCTAAAAAAAAAAAAAAAAAAAAAATGTAGCCTTAAGGGACAATAAAAATTGCTGACATTAATCCTTGGCGTCTTGCAGTTGTGACATGCGCAGGCTTTTTTTTTTTCTTGTCTGATTAAAACGTAAAAAGAGGGAGATTGGTGAACTAACCTGTTTCATGGGTGTGTAGCTTTAAAGAATCAAAAACGTATGTGATTCTTTAATAAATAAAATACGTAGGATGTTAATTGCTAACGAACGGTTTGGGGACTGTTATGGAAAAACTTCAGGGTGGGGTCAGATTACTCAAATACATGACTGATTATTTTCCTACAACAGCATGCCTTAATTTATTGTTTGGTGAAGACTAAACAATACATCGTTGCATTCCCTGCATTCCATTCCCATTAGTCAGGATTTGAAATATTATAAAACTTATACTAAGATCCTTTGGCCACAAAAAAAAAAAAGCCAAATAAAATAAGGTGAGTCCTAAGATCAGATGAATTTATTCCTCAATAAAGGTCTTTGGTTAATTTTGTTAAGGGACACTAGGGACAAAGTAGACTATATAAAAAGAGACCTAGACAAACCGTCTGTGACATCACCCGTAGGTTTTCTGGACAGCGCTCGGAGTTCTGGTCATCGCCATCTTGGCGGGAGCTGATTCCGCCTAAACCCGATTAATCCATAAATGGGTGGAGCGAAGAGTCACTCTGAATTTGATTGGACTCCGTCTTCCATACAATACACGTCTTTCTATGTCAACTAATTTCTTGTGCTAAGTTCAAGTACAATAATTTCAGTTAGCTGGTTAGCTAAAGTGATGTATAGCAGTCAGTTAGCGGTTTGACACTTGTAATGCAGCCGTCACTCGAATTCTCCTAAAAAATCTCCTAATTATGCCTAATTTTATGGCTTAATATAGAAAACAAATCACCCTTGTATAGTTTTTATGAATGGAAACTCTATCAATGGAGATAAAAAACTTTTTTTTTTTTTTTTTTTTTGCCCCAGGTTGCAAACGTTTATTTCTTTTGTAAAGTTGAGTATTTTAACATGACCTTAATGGAGATTGGCACACTCTTGGAGTCTAGTTGTCATTTGGCAAACTGCAAGTTTCGCCACATTGGACTCACTTTTTCAGAACCAGAGGTTGCTTCTTGGACACACGCCTGTTTAAACATGACCATTGTATAGGACACACCCATCTGCCCTGATTCCTGGTTGGGAATACGTGAATCATGAGTATGGATGTTGGCGTGACTGGATTGGAGACAGCACTGGTTAGGTAGAGACACAGCCCTACATACTGTATAGACCGGAGACGCACAGTTTCACATGGTAAACGGATCTTCTTTATAAAACCCGGGAAGATTAATAAAATTCCAGCAGCACAGATCCATGGAGCAACACAGCACCATTCAATGAAAAAAAAAAAAAAAACACTGTACATTTGGGTTTTTTGATCTGTCATGTAGAAAGTTAGGATGACTTAGGAAACGTGTAAATTTTACTGCTACCGGAATGTGTGAATTACAGTGCAAAAATGTAGGAATTGCGTATATTATTATTACTACGGTGGTGTAGTGGTTAGCACTGTCGCCTTGCACCTCCAGGGTCTGGGTTCGATTCCCGTCTCTGTGTGAATGGAGTTTGCATGTTCTCCCCGTGCTTGCTGGGTTTCCCTTCGGGTTGCCTCCCACAGTCCAAAGACAAGTAGGTTAGGCTAATTGGCGTCCCAAATTGTCTGTAATGTGTGAATGAGTGTGTGAGTGTGTGTATGTGTGTGTGCCCTGCGATGAATTGGCACCCTGTCCAGGGTGTACCCCGCCTTGTGCCCTAAGTCTTCTGGGATAGGCTCCGCCCCCCCGCGACCCTGAACACAGGATTAAGCGGTATAGATGATGAGTGAGTGAGTGAGACATTGTCTAGGTTTATATCTAAGGATAAGTCCATATCTCACAATCATGAATCTGTACATATTTATTAAACCATAGTACAGCAAAACTGGATAAGTTTTTGCAAGGGTTACATGCTCCGACAGAGAGCGTAAGTTTTATACACTAAAGACTGTTCTTTTTTTCCCCTTGATCTTATACTTCACATACGGGTAGATTTTGTAGAAAGTTTGTAGGTTGGATCTCTGAAATGTGAAATTAATAAGAATAGCAAATAAATTAAAACACGTCATGTATTTATTCTTTGTTGTATGTAGTAGACCACTTTTGTGCTGAGCTCCGCTGGCTACCACACCTGTGGGAAAACACTGTAGAGACAGCCCTCCTAGGAAACCCAAACCCTCATTGAAGACGTGGTCCCTTCAGGGGAAATCTCCCTGCCTTCATCTTGACAAGTAAAACAGCACGGCTCTGAGGCTGTGTGGTGATGCGGTCCGGACTGGGGACCGTCCACATACGGTGCACGGTCCTGACTGGGGACACGATCCTCTATGGCAATACAGCAAGTTTAAAAATGATGGACAGAGACACAGAGGAAGAGTGTGAAAGAGAAAGCAAAGAGGGCGGAGAAACAGAGGAAGAGGAGACAGAATGGCAGAGACAAAAAGGAGAGAGAGAGAGAGAGAGAGACAGAGAGAACATCAGAAAGAAAAAGAAAGGGAAAGAAGACAAAGAGTGAGAGAAAGAGAAGATGAGTGAATGAGAATCGGAGAGACAAATGGGAAGGGACAAAGGGTGGGAGAGATGGAGAGTGGTAACGAGACCAAAGAGAGAGGGAGAGGGAGAGAAAGAGGGACAAACAGGAAGAGAGACAGAATTGGAGAGAGAGAGAGAGAAGGAGGAAAAGGCAGAGAGAGAGAGAGAGAGAGAAGGAGGAAAAGGCAGAGGAGGAGAGAGTCAGAGTGGAAGAGGGAGGGAGAGAGAGAGTGTAAGGGAAGTGAGAATTCCTCATTTCCCACAGGTGGATAAGGATCATGCAAAACATTCATTCATAATGAAATGATAAAATGTGCATGTGTGTGTGTGTGTGTGTGTGTGTGTTGAGAAAGAGAGAGAGAGAGGCCTCTCGCAATCACTTAGTGAGATTAGCTGACACACCTCCAAGTCTGACATTTAAAGGACACATTTGTTAAAGAATGTGTGTGAAGCATGCAGCTAGGCACGTGTGTGTATGTGTGTGTGTGTGTGTGTTAGAAAGTAATTTTAAAAAGAGAGAGAAAACACAGCAGACAGAGAGGGAGACAAAGACATCGATACAGGCCTACGGCCTCACAAACAGTCATCTCTTGGCAGCATATTTGTGTTTGTGAGGACAATCTGATATTAAAATATACCATGGTATACACACACGCACACACACACGTACACACACGCATTCATAAAACTGTCCTAGAATAACAGTGTGTCACTAAAGAAATCCACATGAACGCACGTTTTTTGCAGCTGTTTATGACAGAATTCAGATTTTCATGAGGCTGACGTCGCTCCATGTGAAAGCGATGCCACATGAACACGTGCTGTTTTATGAAAATAATATAAAACAATTGCAATGTTTAGATTTGATATCATGCAATATCAGGGAAAGTCTGTTGAAAATTAGTTCCTGTTCTCCTTCATGTCGCAGCCGTGGTCATCGGTCATACTCTCACCATTCTCTCTCTCTCTCTCGCTCTCTCTGGCTCTCAAACAATGTCGACATGTTATTGAGAAAACTTAAAGCGTGAACTCGTCTGTCCTGAACACGTTCCTGTGCTGATAAAGCTCACAAAGCACCGTGACTATCACAAACCACTGTCTCCTAACAGGAATGTCACATCAGCTATTATAAACAACATGAACATAAAGTCTGCTTATTACTTTTCTTAGATCATGTGCAATATTAATTATAGTAATACGGGTGATCAGTGATTAGTCACAGGGAACAACGTCATCATTGATTGGTCACTGTGAGCAATAGTGAGAATAGGGATGGGAATCACGAAGGACCAGCTGATATGATATTATCGCGATACCAAGGTGCTGATTTGATTTGTTTTGTACTGAATCACGACATGTAACTGAATCAATTTTCCTCTTCTCTAGTGGTTGATTAGCCATAGGAAAACATTGGGAACAACAGTCATCAATAATTGGTCACTAGGAATAAAAGTAATCAGTCACTGGGAACAATGGTGATCTGTGATTGATCATTGGTAATAACAGTGATCAGTGATTGATCTTTGAGAATAATAGTGATCAGTGATTAGTCACTGGGAATAATGGTGATTAGCAATTGGTTATTGAAAACTATAGTGATCAGTGATTGATCTTTGGGAATAATGGTTATCAGTGATTGATCATTGGGAATAATGATGATCAGTGAATGGTCCCTGGGAAGAATGGTTATCAGTGAATGGTCACTGGGAATAATGGTGATTAGCAATTGGTCCTAGAAACAACCATGGTCGATAAAACCGAGACACTATTGATGCACAAGACACAACACTGATGAGAGAGATACCTACATTTCACAGGATCCATTATCCACCTTGACTCCTCCGTCCACCGGGTCGAGTCCCTGTTCTGAAAGCTGCTTCAAGGCACTCAGAGCCGCCTGCAGACAGAGAGGACGAGTGAGTCACAACTCCATCAGCCAGCACTCCAACAGCAGCAGCAGCAGCAGCAGCAGCAGCAGCGCCAGGAGTGAGATTTAAGATAAACTAAAAGACAGACGAATGGATATATCGACAGAGAGATGGATGGATAGATGGAAGGATGGATGGATGGATACACAGATAGACAGGGTGCAGAGAGCTTAAAAATATCCATGCATATGAAATCATTAGGGTGTGTGTGTTTGTGTGTTTGTGTGTGTGTGTGAGAGAGAGAGAGAGAGAGAGAGAGAGAGAGAGAGAGAGAGAGAGAGCTCAGATCCACCTGGCTGCAACTCGATGCTCTGACGCTGCCAATGAGCACCAGATGTGCAGAAGGACATAAATCTAACAACACACTGAGCCTCCCAACCAACACACACACACACACACACACACACACACACACACACACACACACACAGATATGGGCGAGATTGTCTCACCTACCAGTCCATATGCTGTCACACACACGTACTACAAGGAAGATGGAAAGATGGACAGACAGACCCAGGCACAGTAACAGCACAGTTTTTTTTCCCAGTGCAAAACGGACCTGAAGTGTGTTACTCTCTCTTTAAATGTAAATATTAAACACATGATGAATACCATCTGATCACAGCTCTTGTCCAAAAGGTTGCCTTTACTCCCTATTCCCCACACATGCCAGACTGCATTATAGAGACTCTGTTCCTTTTAAAACTAACTTGTTTAGACACTAGCTCTAAGGCATTCTGGCATGACATGAGTGCACTGGATATTCTCCACGATGCCTTCGGATGTGTCTACAAAACAGCAACACTCTCCACCTAGTGTGCTCTCTAATGAATAGGGTGCAACGTGATTGGATAAGTGTTTTTCCTCATGACCTTTAAAATGTAACATAACCAGACCATATGTTACTGTAATTAACATGTGTACAACATATTTGTAAAGGAATAAGAAATTCACAATGGCTGACCCTAAAGCGAGAATGTTACAGTATATCACACATTTCATTTTCAGATGTCACTAACAAAGCTAGCAGGAACGCTTAAGCAGGCTTCACGTGCCCTACAAAAAAACAAAACAACAACAACAACAACAAAAAAGAAAGAAAACGCAGACTTTTGTGTTTTTTTATTTTTTATTATCAGGTTTGAATGGGGAGGGACACAGGGTCAACAAGCATTCTTTGAAAAATTTATATTCTTTCAGAACCCAGGATGTTTTTAAAAATAACACCAGAAGCTGGACGAGAATCGAACCTTACACTTTTTGCTTTGAGGTCATGTGAAGTCAGCAGTTTATCTCAATCAGCCCAGAACAAATCGCACCACTAAAGGATGAAATCATCTCTGCATGGAACAATTTTTTAGCAAAAAAAAAAGTTCAACATCCTTGTTTTCAGTACGCACCGGATCAGCCATAACATTAAAACATTAATAATAAAACCACCTAGGTTTAGGTTCCGCTCGTGCCACCCTCTGGACTCCCCACATGCTATGGCTCCATGGGACCTCGAGAGGGTATGATGTGGTTACTGGCTCTGGGATATTATCCAGCAGATCCTTCGGGTGCTGTGGGTGGGTTTGGCCAGTAACCACATCACACCCTCCCGAGGTCCCATGGAGCCATACCCGGGTTGCTGTGGGTGTCAGGCATATCCCGTTATTGCTTGATCAGACTGGGATCTGTGCAGTTCGGAAGTTGGATCAACAACCTTAGACGCATCCCTGGCAGGGTTTGATGCAGCACTGGGTGTTCTGGTGCCTTTCTATCGTCGCCAGGATTTAGCAATTTGTGCTGCGGTTGCTTTTCTGTGCAATCAAACACCTGGCCTTTGGTCCCCACGGGCGTAGATGAGCCCTGGGTGCCCATGATTCTGTCACCTGTTTACTGGAATATAATTGATAATCAGTGGTATTCAATTCACTGGGTGGAGGTGGTGTTAATGTTAAGACTGATCGTTGTATACACAAGAGCCCCAAAGTTAAACGCCCTCAGTTTGGGTGGTGGTGGCTCAGTGTGTTCAAGCTCTGAGTTACTGATCGGAAAATCGGCGGTTCAAGTCCCAGCTCCACAAAGTTGCCGCTGTTGAGCCCTTGAGCAAGGCCATTAACCTTGTCTGCTCCAGAGGCGCCGTAAAAATGGCTGATGTTGCGCTCTGAGCCCAGCCTACTAACAAGCTGGGATATGCGAAGAATAAAGAATTTCACTGTATATGTGACGAATAAAGGCAAAAAATTGTTTTAAGGTGATTTATACTCTATAGTATTTTTTTAGGCTATGGATCCAGGCTCTTCGGCCACCCTGTAGATTAGAGATTATAAACGTGTTAGAAAATGTTACAAACAAAGGCTGGTACAAACAAAAATGACCTTTAAAGTACACATGTATGCTGGCAACCACAAGAACACTCGAGTGAGGTAGCTTAGATTGGGTTAAACTTTGAGAGGCACTGTGCTGACCCGCTGGCATTTCTACGTCTGCGGTCTTTGTTTCTAGGAACATAAAGTTATAACCACATTCACTTTGGGTTTAAATCCAAATAAAGAGAGAGAAACAGAAATTTGGAGAAGATAGGTGACATTGCGTTATGCCCCATACAACGCATACTGTTTTATGAATGTTACAGCTATGTTCAGAAATACTTAGAAGTCACTCACACACACACACAAATTGCATGGACTTAGCCTTATCTATCTGTAAGATCTGTGTAAATAATGAGCGCTTATCTACACAGGAACATGCAGGCCAGTTACAGTGTGTGTGTGTGTGTGTGTGTGTGTGTGTTTGTGTGTGCGCGCACATGCATTCCCAGGATCTGTTCTAAATCACACTTAAATTGAATCTTTTTTTGTGATTGATGAGGAGAGTGTGTAGGTCACAAAAGGAGGAGCTTTTTAGCAAAGAATTTTTTTTCAATAGAGCAGAAAAAAATGCAAATGTCAAAGCAGCTGCGATTTATTTGGAGCATTCTTCACAAATGCAAGAATTTACGCCTGGTTAGTATACTTACTAAGACACTGGCTATCTCAAGACTCGTAATCAATCAGTGATCTTCAAAGAACTTTTTTTTTTTTTTAGAATTTTTATTATAACAATTTTGTATTTTTAACCTCCATCTGAAATACTAGAATTTATGTCTAGTAGTATTCTTATTAGAGGGTGAGCTATTTAAGGGCTCTACCCCAAATAGTAATAGTGCACGTTGAAGATCTGGTATGCTGTGTTAAAAATTGTGTCTGTCACACTTTTTATTCTTGTTCAAGCACATCGTTTAAGACTTGTTAGGGCAATACAGGAGTATATGATTTGAGACACAACCTATAACTACCAGAAACACACAATATGCAGTATTCCTGCATGGACTACTTTTCTTGATTTAGTCTTTATAATCAGTTCCAGATTTTTTTTTTTTCTGGATACGAAGGCCATAGACGTACAAACGTCCAGCTCAAAGCATGCTGGAAAAAAATCTCATTCCCTCTTACAACTAATAAAGCACCATTAAAGCACTGATTACTGATGTGTGTGTGAGATTAGAGTTTCTGAGTAAATAATCAGCTTCTACAGATCCAGATAAGCTCCAGGCCTCAGGGAGAGAGAAGGAAAAAAAGACAGACTGAGAGAGAGAGAGAGAGAGAGAGAGAGAGAGAGAGAGAGAGAGGGATACAGAGGGACACACTCTGCATCCATCAGCGTAAGATAAACACGCCATTATCTTTCCTAATTGTCGTCAGGCCGCATCGTTATTTTTTCCTAATGAGACACCGTGAGGACTGCTGAGACATCAGCCCTCAGAACCGTGTTTGTTTTAGAGCGACAACCTGGAAGTGGTTCGTCTCAGTCAGCGAGGCATCAGACGAGCTAGCTGAGACGCTAAATGGCGCTAACGCAGATAACACGCACACCACCACTCAGCACACGCACATTAAGCCACAGAATGGATGTTTCCAGGCTAAAGACACTAGCCCGGGTTTCATTCATCACCTTGCTGCCGAGTTCAAAGGCCAGCGGGGGTGGGGGGGGGGCGTGAGGGAACAGGACGGATGGGGAATGTGACATCAGGCGGAATATGTAAATACGTGAGAGCGCACTTAAAGGCTGTGCTGGAAGAAGGACGGAGAGAGTGTGTCAGAGGACAGCGACGCCTCATTTTTCTCATGTGCTTTAATGGCCTCCCTGATTGCACCCTCGTCTTGGCTAAACAGTGGCGATTCGTCCCACAGGAACATGGAACCCCTCAAACTGGATGGTTCATCACACACACACACACACACACACTAAGAACAAAGAAATCAATGTGTGTGTGTGTGTGGTTTTAACACACCATACGATTTTCTAATCACTAATGCAGCAGTGCAACTTTTTAAATCTGTGGGTAAAATTAACAACAATAAGTTAGCTACTAAATAGTTAATAGTTAATAACAATTAAAATCCTAATATAATAACTAATAATAGTTAATAACACTTAAAATACAAACAGGCTAGCCATACCCTTGCATTATAGTACAATTTTACCACGAATTAGCTTTATACTGTATGACTACGTCCCCACAAACTAGCATTACAGTAAACTATTTTACTACAGACTAACATGATAGTAAACCACAAACTAGCTTTATAGTAACAGTTTCACCACCACCTAGATTGATATTAAACAGGTTTACCTTAAGTAACATTATCATTACTAGCATTATAATAAACACTTTTTATTTTACTATTCCACAATCTAGGACAATACGAAACAGGTGTACCACTAACTAATTTTTATAATAAACAGTTGTACCACAAAATAGCATAACAGTAAACAGTTTTACCATAAACTAGCTTCATAGTAACAATTTTACTACAAACTTACATGAAATTAAATGGTTTTACCAGAAACTTGTATTAAAGTAGTAATTTTACCACAAACTAGCAGTGTACTAAACAGTTTTACCATTAGCCAGCTTTAAAGTAACATTTTTACCTTAAACTAACATTATAGTAAACAGCTGTACCACAAACTAGCTTTAAAGTAAAGTTTTACCACAAACTAGCTTTAAAGTAAAGTTTTACCACAAACTAGCTTTAAAGTAAAGTTTTACCACAAACTAGCTTTAAAGTAAAGTTTTACCACAAACTAGCTTTAAAGCAAAGTTTTACCACAAACTAGCTTTAAAGTAAAGTTTTACCACAAACTAGCATTATATTGCACAGTTTTACCACAAACTAGCAACAGTGTTTGAATTGCCTCTAAACCGTCCTTGTTGTGCTTTAATATTTCATTACTGCCAGTAAATGTGAATGTGAGCTTCTGCCAACGCACTGACAAGTCCATAACCCAACATGCTGCTTTGTTCATGGTTACAATTTGCAAAGTTTATGTTTAACACAATATACAAAGCTAACTAGCATGAATGTAAAACTACTTTCACCATCGTTCTTAAGTAAAAACTGTTTTTCTTTTTGTCTTCATTCTTATTACATCACAATACACCCCAGCTTTTATGTCCATTACATAAGGGCTAAAGTGTTTATCTATATTTAAAATGTCTGTCAAGTTTTTACACACACACACACGCACACAAATCTGATGAGTTTTTTAGGTTTCAGGTCCAGTGTTCAATAAATACTACTCTTTGCTCAACACTGGAACTCTGAAACCCTTTTATTTAAGGCTCTGTCACAAATTGAAAGACTGGAATTATTTAATGATCGAGTGTTCATGTTTTATACTTGCTGATAAAAACAAGTTTATGGGTTTGCTGTCTTAAAGCACATGCTCTTTCAAGTTTACTTGTTAAGGTAAAGCTAAGAAAGGAAGTTTTCTATCAAGCAGTAGCAGCATTTGGGACATAGCCAGGGGTTTGAATGTCAGGGAATTTCCCACTGTTCAGTAGAAACTTAAATGAGCGAAGGATTGAATTTAATAATGCTCGGCATTTAGAATAATTTAGAAGACTGTGTGTGTCTCATCCATATTATCTGACCTGATCACTTGCTGTTTTGGATGGAGCACAAACGCTGTGTGTGTGCGTGTGTGTGTGTGTGTGTGTGTGTGTGTGTGTGCGCGCACGTATTTTTCCCCTTATGATCCAGCAGAGTTTCCCACCACTGTGAGGCTCTGTCCCAATCCAAGAGAATCAGTGCCGGCTCCCTGCTGCCCTTTGATCGCCAAGTCCATCATTTGTTTTGCTTGCCACCTCATCGTTATTAGGACACAGCCCATTTAGTTCTCCATTAAGCACCGGTGACACTCAGCATCTTTGGCATGACTATAAACAGACCTACGGCTGCAGCGCAATCAAACACTCTGCAGGTGCACACACATACACACACACACATTCTTACTAACACGTGCACACAAACACAGAGCAGTGGGTCTTTTCCCAGCAGATCCTGGGCGGTGATACTGTCCAAACCACAGGCTGAATGGAAAATCACATCTTAGTTTTTCTTATTACACAACGTTGGCTGCATCAGAGGAAACCTAACACGACTGATGATGTCACAGTGTCCGCAGTTCTCCTGTACAGCTGTTACACAAAGCTAAAGCCTCTGTCATCTTCATTATAAATATGGTAGAAATATGGTTTTATTTGCTGTTCCTCGAGACCACAACTAAGTCAGAGGTCAGACTACTGGAGCACAACACAACCAAAAAATGTGTAGCACTTTAGAACATTAGTTTAGAATAATGCTTAGTATTCATTTCTTATTCTTAATGAGGATACTTTCAGTGCATTATGGGTGCATTCATACAGCCTCTGTGAAGTTTACATATAGTACACTCGCCATGAACATGAATGTCATGGCAATATTGTGCTTGCACTAATTCTTCATCTTTTTTCTAGGGGGAGAGTTTGTACAACAGACATTTTTAATAAAAGAAAATCCCAAGAACTTGGAGCACAAGGTTTAATTTATCCTGGCTTTTCTGATATCAACAGAGAATTATACAATCAGGGTCAAGAACATACATACACCCACTTAGACACATAAATTCAGCGGTGCTGAAAGCCCAGACATGTCTTTTAATTTGCCAAGCACTAGACCTCTCAACTTCCTGTTAGTGATCATGATTGACTACAGCTGGTTGCGTCTTCAGGCTAGAAAGTTTGTTTGACAGCACTCATTGGATTGACCCACACACACAGCACAATGTGAAGGTCCAATGAGCTTAGTACAGATCTGAGAAAGAGGATGGTAGACTTACAAAAGTCAGGAATGTCTATTGAACACAAGTTTCAAACAACTGCAGAATTCAAGATCAGATGAAACAATTGTATATAAGTACAGGATATTAGGAGGTGTATCCACTTTGCCAAGGTCAAGACCCAAACGGTCATCCTCGGCTGAGAGGAAACTGGTTCAGATGGTCAGAAACAACCCAGGAACCACCATGGCACAGGCCTGCCATGAACTGGAAGCTGCGGGAGCACCGGTGCCACTGTCTACAGTCTAGCAAGTTTTATATCACCATGGACTAAAAGCCTGGACAGTTCGCTGCTGACCACATGGACAATGTAAAATCTATCTGGAGTAAAGTTTTAACCAGAGGTATATTTGGAAAACTGAACGTGAGGCATTCATCTCAAAAAACACTGTTAAGAATTGTGGCAGTAGCCTCGTGCTTTAGGGTTGTTTTGCTGCCAATGAATGGAATAATGAAGAAGGATTCTCCAGCATAACCTCAAATCATCAGATGGTGGAAACTTGGAAAACTTAAGTGTCCTAAAAGAAGCATGAGTCAAAACACACATCAAAGCCGGTTGTAAAGCAGCAAAAAGAGAAACAACAGAAAAGCAGCCTAACTTTATGGCTATTGAACATGTTCGGTTCACGCATAAAAATCATGTTCGTGCCACAAAACCAATATAAACACTATTTTTGGCAGAACAGTGGACAAATATTCAACCAGAATTCTGTTGGACAACAGAATTGATGGCTAACAAAGGCTTCTGCTAAAGGTGAAACTTGATCAAATCTGGTCAACCAAATATCAGCTGCACTGTACTGTATGTATATTCATGACCCTGTATGTATAATTTTGACCCTGTAATGATTTTAGAAAACAAATTATGCACCAAATTCTTGGGCCAGTTCAAAGAAAATATTGCAAATCCAAGATTACCACGATATTTATGTTCAGGATATGTGTATGTAAACTTCTTCTACTAGATACTATATAGTTAGTCACATTCTAGTTTGAACATACACAGAATTGAGATTTAGGACAGGGCCCTAATGGTAATGTTTTTCTAGCATCAGTACTGAACCCATATTTAGAAGGAGGCCTTAAAATTACTTTTTATAATAAGAACATTAAAGGGTTATTTCTATCCATGGACTGTGTAAAAAACTGGACAAACCCTCCATGATGTCACCGGTAAGTTTTCTGAAAAGCAGTTTTGAAGCTCAACTCTGGGTACTCTGGTCATCGCCTTCTTAACAGGAGCTGACTCATCTTAAACCCTGGTTAATATATAAATGGTCATACGGGTGGCCCGGACAGCATCTGGCTTTGGTTGGAACGTGCCTACTTACCTCAGTTACCATAAGCTAGCAAGTTTAGCCTTAGCTTCACTAAAATGCTATGTGCTAGTGACACTTCTATCATCCAAACCCTACACGTTGTCCCCTGGCAACTCAATCCCGTGTCCCGTGTCAACCTGTGCCGCTCATTTCATGCGATAAGTTAAACTACAATGATTCCAGTATCTATTACGGATCCGTTTCATTTCTACCAGTGTGTAAACATTCATTTCTGTTGTAAAGTTCAGCATTTTAACATGGGGCTCCATGGGGATTGACTTCTTTTTGGAGCCGGCTCCTACTGGTCATTCGAAGGCCATTGCGTTGGCTTCATTTTTCAGAAGTGGAAATCGCGCCTTGTTTCTAACATTTTGAAATTAGAGCCGTAAGATGGCTGACATTCTAGTACTAACTGAATATGAATTTAAGACAGGGCCTTAACATATTTAATGTATTTCTGGCACAAACATGAATTTAGGGCAAAGCCTCAAAGAGCTGACATGCTAATAAGAACTCAATATGAATTTTTAGACACAGCCTTAAGCTGGCTGATATTCTAGTAAGAATACTAACTGGACAAAAACCCAAGTGAACGGAGCAAAGCCTGATAATGGCCTGTTTTTTTAAATATAGAACCCTGCTGGACATGAATTTAGGACAGGGCCTCTAAACTCTAACACTCTATCAATCTGGATGTGAGTATTTTGGACTGAGCTGTAAATTTACAGCGTATTTTGCGGAGTGCTGGTAGCGTTGCACTTGCTGTAAGTGAACTTTTCCGTCTACGAGGGTCGGTGCAGCTGCAGCGCATGAGCTCGGCTTCAAACGGGCCGCTCATCAGAGACGGGACATTCCAGAGTGCTCGGCTCAACGAGCTGTGAAATCACACTGACTGAGGGAGGGAGGGAACAAGGACAGGAGCCGATAGGAGGGAGTCGTGGAATTTCGGGTCCGGCTCACTCACACACCTCTCTTTCTCCTTCTTTCTGTCCACACAGGTGTGAGGAATTATCGTCTACTAAAATTAAGCGACTGAGGATGAAGCATCATCCGCATATGGGTGCACAATCGACTGGAAAACGAAATAAATTAAAAAAAGTTATCAATGATTTAAGACGTTATTTTTAAGACTTTTTTTCATTTAGCTAGCAGTTTAGTTACAAATAATTACATAATTATCAAACACTGGTTATGTATAAACAGCTTTACTCTTGCCAGCGTCTCAAATGTTTCACTTTTCCCTGGCCCTCATTAAAGACTGTGGAGTGGAGAAACACATCATTACATCACTTAATTTCCTGTGTTCATCCATCAGCTCAAAATACCTTTAGAATTTAAAATGACTAGAAAAGGAAACTTTTCCTAAAAGAAAACTATTTAAAATCTGCTTGATTTCCACCTCTATTGTAGATATGCTGCAACCCAACACTTTGCTATAATAAACATGTTTAAAGAGAAAGTGTTGGACACAGTCAAAACCAGGGCTGCCAGGTCTTCAAAATCAATCCATCGAGAAAGCCCTGAAACTCTCCCCAAAACCTGGTCGTCGAAAAGGCAGACACATTTTCTTTCCCTGCTGGTCTGCATTCTGCACAGGTACACTATAGTGCACACACATTTCTATTATCTGAAAATGTAGACTGGTAAGACCATGATTCACTGCACAGGCCTCCGTTTTCTTGCTCAATATTTACAAAATATATTTCCGATTATTTTTCTTTGAGTCAAGGGTGAGTCAAAAAGTATTCCCACTCTGGCTGTAGAATTTAAAACCAGCTTTCATATTATCTTTTCATTGAAAATGTCGTAGGTTTAGCTGTAAGCCACGCTGTCCTTACGACTTTATCAAAAGTGAATATTCATCCTCTTAGGGCTGCTTTCAGGGGACCAAACGGATAAAAGTCAAATGGAGCAAGATGAGGACTATAGGGAACACATCAAAACCCCAAACGTCATGCAAAATCCCAGCGTCCTCGATTAGCAGTTCGCTGTGATTAATCCGCTGCTCGTCAATAAGAATCTTGAAGTAACGAGCACTGTTGATTGTTGAACCTTTTCCTGATTATGTTCCAATACTGGCCATTGAGAATCCTAGAAAAGTTTAAGCCTCAATTTTCCAATGGTTGACTTAAGAACTTGTTGGTCAGCAATTGAGGATGTTTCCGTTCCATACTCTGCTATTTACACTCGGGCTTGTAGCGATGAATTCATGTCTCGTCATGAGTAATGATTAATTTTAAGAACTTAGATTTAAATATATAGATATCCAAACACTTTATCAATACTCACACAAGTCTTCGATAAATAACGATCACAAAAAGCAAATTACAGAATCAACGAATCACACGTTCACATGAAACAAGCAGTGACTGAGGAGACAGTAGCCTTGAATGGAAATGCGGCCAACAGAAGTTTTGATATAACTGGAGTGCGGAGAATTCTTTACTCACCCTCAGACTTTTTTAAAGATAGTTTAGCTAATAAGTTACCATTTTCATAAAAGTTCATAACAACAATGACATTTTATGCCATCCTGTATTTTAATTTTATAGAAATCAAGTGTGAAATAGAACAAATCTTGTCTGTACGCACAGTAGAGCTATGTGGGGGTGTTAGGAGCGTCATGCTCCTGCATGCTGAATAAGACCATTAATGAGCGTGCTCTGATTACAACCCCAACTGACTGGTTGATAGAGTCTCATCAAGTCTCAGTTTATTACCCATGCAAATAGAGGAAGTGATTACAGTGATTACACACCCACGCTGCGCTGCCACGTGGCCGGCAGGTCAATGCCCGACCCACTTAGCATGATAACACAGGTATGATTTGCATGTGTACAGCATTTATCTGAGAGTCAGACCTTTCCTCCTCTCAGCATGTGTGTTTTCATTCAGGGTTTTTTGCTCTCACATACACACACGTTCCACCCACAGCTTTCCACATTACACAATGCGATCTTTATGTATGGCAGCTTGTGAGAGTGTGTGTGTGTGTGTGTGTGTGTGTGTGTGTGTGTGTATGTTGCTTCAGGGCTGAGGGGAATCCTCTTGACATTTATCCAGTATGAAATTGAACATGCAAATCTCTCTATCTGACACTCTCACATATCACATTCCCTTAACTACTTATAAGCCATACGTTTAAGCCAGATTAGCAGGCTGGGGAGGCACTGCTGAGATTAATTCCTTTCATCTGTAGTTGACCAAAGAACTATTGATCTGCATTAAGCAAAGAAAGCAAATAAGGAGATTACTGGCATTGGGTTAAAAACAGTCCAAGAAGCTAATGAAACCTGGAAGAATAGGCCTGAACCGTCAACTCTACAGAAGAAATGTGGTCAGGAAAGACCGTGATCAGTGACCACTTAAAAACATGGTGATGTTGCATCATAAAAATCTACAGTAAAAATCAGAGCTATGATTCATAGTGAAAGTTAGCACATTTCAACACACAGTGTGCCAAAAAAAAGCCCAACAGCATTGGCGCGAAACAGCTGTGTGGCCATAAGAAAACCACTTCTTAGTGAGACACAAAAAAGCAGCATAAAGGTTGTACTTTGGAGCAAAGGAAAAAAGTCATGTGGTCTAAAGAGTCCAGGTCGACCCAATTCCAGAGCGATGTCCACGTCCGGGCAAAACGGGAATCGCATGAAGCGATGCACCCATCTAGCACGGTGCCCACTGTACAAGCCTCCGGAGGCAGTGTTATGACCTGGGGTTGCTTCAGTTGGTCAGGTCTAGACTTAATAAAGTTAAGTCAGCCAATGACCTGAATGTACTGACTGACCAGGTTATGATGTCAATGGAGTTAGTTATTCTCTTCCCTGATGAAACAGGCATATTTCAGAACTCAAATTGTAAAAGAGTGGTTCTGATAGCACGAGGAATCATTTTCATACAAGAACTGCTCATCCCAGTGTCCTGGTATTTAACCATGGATCTCTCTTTGGGATGTGCTGGGGAATACTTTGGTTTGACTCGCAACACAAGATCTCGGGGTAAATAATGCAAATCTGGATGGAAATAAATGTTGACACTGCATAAGGTTGTCGAAATTCAAAGTGGTCTTATTTTTCTTATTTTAATAAGATCAAATCAGCTAAACCTAAAGCTATTTATAGAAAATATACATAAAAAACTGAAAACTAGTTAACAAGTTTTTTGTTCTGCTGATGTGAATGGAAAGGATAGTATTTCCTTAACACTAACCAATTACAGGCATCTGTGAGATCAAGTATGTGGAAGAGGGCTGATTGCGCTGTCCTCCGACTGTGTTACCCTGACCTGTGCCTTTCATCAAAGAAGAGGGCTGGGCAGGGTTGGTGGAAATTAGTGTGTGACCAAATGGGGGAAAATCCCAGCCGTCAAAATTAATAAATGAATGAATATAAATTTATATAAGATCCTGCGCAGCCAAAAGTCGAGTGATTTCATCCAGTCTTTTTATTGGTTTCTTTTTCTCTGTAAATTGATCCATACTGTTCTGCTGTGTGTGTGTGTGTTTGTATGGGGGTCTGTAATTTATGGCTTCCTCAACAGAGCCATTTTCTGTCCGTTGGGAATGATTTTTGTGACCTTAAATTCCATCA
The DNA here is from genome assembly GCA_011419295.1 of Clarias macrocephalus. Taxonomy (NCBI): domain Eukaryota; kingdom Metazoa; phylum Chordata; class Actinopteri; order Siluriformes; family Clariidae; genus Clarias; species Clarias macrocephalus. Next base: position 29,170 of record JAAGKR010004175.1, read on the forward strand.
GCAGGTAAAAAATCTGGAATTTGGATTATTTAGCAGATGCTCCATGTGGCACTAGCTTACAGTGGAAGACAGAGAGAGACAGCCGAGACAGATAACAGACCCTTTAAGGAGCATAAATGATCACACACTGAGTCCCCACAGGTCACTTTACAAAATTACATGTGTTTATGTGTGTGTGTGTCACAGTAACTGGACACTGTGCAGTCAGATAACGTTTAACACTCCTCCGTTCTTCACTCCATACACCACTGACAGGAAGTGCTCAGATTCCCACGGCAACAAGGACTAATTAGTTCGGTCCTCAGTTTCCTACACTGCCACCAATTTCTATAAATTTTCTGTCGGGAAGCAAGTATGTTGGCCTTCATTATCCCTATGTTCCCCATAATTCTGTGATTTTCATACAACAGTATGAAGGAAACGAAAGTGTGAAAAAGCGTTGAAAATGATGTAATTCCCACCTCTGACTTCCCACGTCCAAAGTCCAACGCAGTGTTTGGCTGATACGCAATACATCAACTCTGCATCTGCATGAGTCCAGCATTCAGCAATAAAAAGATTTAACAGTTTGAATAAATTAACACGATGGTGTTGAAATTTGCTTCAGTTTTCTTTCCAACAAATTTGTACTACGGTCATAAAGGGGTCCACTGGAAATTTTTCTCTCGAAGGATGCCCTGGCTGCAAAAAAGCTTCACAAGCATTGACACAGTACCAACAGCTTCCAGTGCAATGATGTAAAATCAGTGGCCTAGTGTTGTGGTTCTCAGATTTCATTTGGGATCTCTAGGAAAGTTCTCCGAAACAGGGAGAGGTTTTGGTGTTTTTTACCACTTGGAAGGGTTATGATTAGGGATGTTAATGATTAATTATTACAGTTTGACATTACAAATTTATCTGATTAACATTTGAACTGATAATGTTTGTTTAGCGTAATAGTGCTCCATATCTCACAACTCTATTAACTTGTAGAAAACAATTGAGACACACTTTCATTTTAGCCGATGCACAATAATGAACAGCCGCAGTTTTGAATTAGGACAGATAGTATTTTCAACAACTTAATGGTGTAACAGATCATGAAACTCCCAGGCTATTTTTACATTCAATATTTTTAAAAGGAAGACGGAAATGACATTTTGGAAAAGAAAAGAACAGAGTTAACCTTGTCCCGCTGTGCAAATTAGAGCGAGCAGTTTTGCCAGATAAGGCAGTCTTCCAGGAGCTGGACGACTTTTATTAACTTTGTCTGGAAAATACTTCTGCGCTGGTAATTAAATTTAGGCTAATTTTAATGAAAGAATGTATATACAAAAATAGTTTAGCTACAGTACATGTTCAAGATTGGATATTATTTGGGTTGGTTTTCAATATTATCCGATTATGTAACGTGTGATCAGGCAACCCTGATGAATGCAGAGCATGTGAGGGGACACAAATAAAAGGCTGAGTGGGCAAAAACAGAATTTGTGAATACCAAGTGCCGCTTGGTAATAAAGTCAAAGGGCAGCATCTTGTGAGGTACGCGCAAAGTATGTATAAAGTTTATATAAAGACAATATATAAAGTTGGTTTAAAAACAGAAACAGAATCAGAATATTTCTAAAAGTGTAATATTTATAGAATCAATACAGATCAAATCATCAACTGGGATATCATATCGGGTAAGGTATGATTGATTCCCATCCATAAGAATCATGTATATAAGTGCTACAAGGACATATCTTGCACTGTAATTGGATTAAAAAAAAAAGTAAAACATTGTTTTTAGAATTGTTGAAATGCTGTGGTCTAAGGGGAATAACCTATAGTGTTCTATAGCAAAATAATAATTTTAAGTGGAGTAGATTTTATGGGGTAATAGTATGCAAATCTTATGACCACACCCACAACCATATTTGGTCTATATGAATAAAATAATGTTGTCACAATTTTTTTTTCTGACAAAAAAAAGCTAACAGTCTTACTCATGTTTTAGACATTTGTTTATTGTTAATTCTATTCTTAAATGAAATGCAAAAACTATAGCATTTTATTTTTTTAATTTATTTTAAAAATTTCTCCCTATATGATCATTTGAAACACTATGCAATCATTTCCCTTATAATCCCTTCTTAAATCAAACACCTATACAGTTGATGACTATCACATCTTCATTATGGGATTACAAAAAAACCATTCTGTCCTCAATGTGTCTGAAGTAAATAGAAATTCAGCAATGACTTAATAATAACCCTTAGGTGTCTGAGGCCTTTCTGAAGACCTGCAGTGATTCAGCGCTCTTCTTAAATTGAGCGATCCTGCAGCTAGGACTGCCACTAACATGCAGCTGCTCCTTCACAGAGAACTAGACCCGTTTAATAGCTTTACTTTAGTCGGGACATTTATTATACTGCTAACATATCAAATTGAGTGACTCCTTTGAAATGTACTGGCGTATCCTAGGTCAAGCTAGTTAGCAGGTAAAATGTATTATTATTATTATTATTATTATTATTACTACTATTATTTTTATTGCACAGACTCAGATACATCAGTACAAGTTTCTGCCATCTAGCCCTTATGCAGGATCCCATGCTCAATCTGCAGTGCTTAACACACTCGCACACACTTCACACACCATTTTAAATCCACATTAACACACTCTAGTTTATGAGCTCCCTCACACAACTTTACAACACGGCAAACAGACAGTAAACACCAGGCGACGGGATTTAACACGCGATTAACACGGCGTTAATTAGAACTAGAGAAAAGCTGTAAATCCGAAAAAAAGGACTAGGGTGAGGTTGGGGGGGGTGTATGGGGTTAGGAAATGGGCTCAGGGGGAAGTGCGGAATGGGAGTAGGGCTGCACAGCTGCCCCTAAACGAAAAGAACAGATCGTGGCGTCTGTGCATGCGACTCATCTCATCTCTTTTTTTTTCCCTTCCCTCCAGAATTCCTGCGTTTGCTCGCTGTATCAGGGGTCAGAGTGTTAACGGCCTTCTGCGCCTCTCCAAACATTCCCTCACACACTCGCCGATATAAATCACTCCCTGCTCGCAGTCTATCAGTCTGTCTGCTACACCACAGTTCAAACACTTCTCTTGCACAACAGAACCAACACTCAGTACTGTCACTGCAGTTATGGACATTTTTTTGTTATTATCATCATTGTCATTTTATTTCATTTCCATGGCTTTTGCAATCCAGGGGGAAAAAAAACACCATTGAAAGTCTCATTTAACTGAAGAATGAACTGCAAAGTAGTGAATGTGAGAATACTATAGACGACTGCTTATTTGCTGGTTCTAAAGAACCAATACCATTATTAGGCATTGGTTGACATAAGACAGGTGACATTGTTTTTCAGCCAAAAACAGGTGCAAGCACAAAATAATAAAATGTAATATTGTATGATTTAAAAAGCAATAAAATATGATTTATGGTAGAGTTTGGGACCTCAGACAGAGAAACTGACAAACACATGGACAGACAGGCGGATATAGAGAGAGATACATAGATACAGACACACCACAAACATGTTGACCATACACACATTCAAATAAATGACATTGTGAGGACTGAGGTCACACACCAGCTCTGAGGGGACATTAGTATATCATGGCCACGCAAGACATCGACTTTCATAGAAATATGACATTATAGGGACTCAGATCATACAACAGTTTTGAGGGGACACTATATACAGTATATAGACTCAGGACTCACTTACATGCAAAGACATGCATACAAGGGAAATGTGGACATTATGTAGATACCAATCACACAATACTTTAGGAGGACTTTAGTACAACGTGGATGCATTTATACAGAGAATGATCATTGACACCCATACCACACCACAAACGTGCACACGCATTTATGGAAATTTTACATTATAGGGACACAAATCACACACTGTGGTGACTACAACATTGGCCCAAAATGACTATTGTTTACACACAAAAACACCTACTCATAATCAGTAATTAACATAATTAACTTACACCTCCGACACATAATTAGAGAGCTGATTTATGTACAAAATGATCATTGACAGACATATACACCAACAGACATTTATAGAAATATGACATTATAAGGGCTCAGATCAGGAACTAGCTTTGTGGGGACACAATGTATATAAACACACGATTATACACAACAGATTGTTTATATACACACACACACAAGGGACAGAAATGTGGACGTTATGAGTACACAAACCATACACTAGTTTTATCAGGACTTTGGAACAACATGGATACATGCTGTAATATCACAGAGACCTAGTTATATAAAAATAGAATCACTATCATATACACACATCACAGTTTTGCAAACATATTGGCTTTGTGGGGACTTTACTGCAACATGGAACGATTACCACAGGATGATCTCTGTTACACATATTCATGGAAATGTGACATTAAAGGGACTGGGATCCCTCTAAGGGGATAAAGGGACATAAGTGCAACACAGACCTGATTTATATACAGAATGATCATTAACACACATACACACACACACACACACATACAAAGAGACTGTTTGTTTTAACCGCAGGAGTGTGTGACACCTCGTCTGTACCCAGTGTTAACCCCGTTTTATGATGTCTGCTTCCTGACGCATGAAATTACATTAACAGAGAGACAGAGACACAGAGAGGGAGACATTCTCAGGTTGCCGGACTCATCTCAAAAAGCGAAACACCCTGAATGCGGTTTTGTGTGTGTGGGCATGAGAACTTTTCTTTTTCGGGGAGGAAAAAAAATAATACAATTAAGTGTAAAGTGAATAAATCAGCATATGGTTTGGAGTCCCTGAACAATAATACTCAGTATCTTCTCGCTTGTGTGTTTGACCGTAATTACACCCTGACACGGTTTTGTTGTTGGTTGATTAATGCTGATAGGCTCTTCACCACGGAACACACGTCACGTATCAAATAAAAGTGTTAGGTTTTACTGACGCTGTTAAAGCAGACGCGGAAGTCTGAAGGAAACTCATTCAAGCTGTGTCCAATATGCCTGAGAAGTGTTAATTAGTCTCTCGCAGCTACGAAGAAATAGTAGTCGGGTAAACATAAAAGAAGAACATGTGAATACAAATATATATATAGCACAGGCATAATTGTGTGCTATATGGTGGGACTAATTAGCGGTTAGCGACACAATAAAGCAGCAAGAAATAAAGTAACAGTTCTAATTAGTTTACCAAGTTAGTATGAGGTAAGTATGAGAAAACACAAAGGACAAAGCTTTTAGATGACGTGACAGGCCCGACAGCCAATGATGTTCGAAGGTGACCTCGCTTAACATGTTTTTAATTTAAATTTAAATGGCTCTACTTCGACCAAATCTCCACTTCAAGGGCACTGAGTGGCAGAAGTCATTAATCAGCAAACCCTCAGCAATGCATATGTTTATGCATGTGTGTGTGTGTGTGTGTGTGTGTGTGTGTGTGTGTGTGTGTGTGTGTGTGTGTGTGTGTGTGAATTCACACGCTCTTATAACATCAACAATCAGTGACTGTTGGCTAAACACTGATTCCTGTTAGCACTGTAGTGTTAATAAATTTAACACCTAACTGAGCAGAGCTTAACGCCTTTATCATCTACAACACACAAACAACCCCCACCCACCCATCTTCACACACACACACACACACCTGCCAGATGATAAGCACAAACTTATCCACAAGCAGCGTATCTGTTAAAAGTCTGTGAATTATTTTACCTTGCAGCTGTGTATTTGTGTGTGTACGTGTGGTAATGTAGAGGAGGCCTTGGGTGCGGTGCTGCATAAATGTTTCGGAGAAAACCTATTTACTTTTTAATACCCGTAATTCAGTGCAAGTCTGAACGATTCGTGCAGCTGAGTCACAATAGACGGGATTAAACCACATCAGAGTGTTACCGCTTGTCGTACAAATCTGAAGAGAAAGTGTGTGTGTGTGTGTGTGTGTGTGTGTGTGTGTGTGTGTGTGTGTGTGTGTGTGTGTGTGTGTGTGTGTGTGTGTGTGTGTGTGTGTGTGTGTGTATGACATTCAATCCTCAGTCAGCACATTAATCAGCAAAACTGTCATTCCTCACACCGCTTCACCTTTTTCTGGGAGGAGACCAAAAAACTAGAGCGCTTAACGTTAAAAGAGACGTTTCAGAGAGAGGCATGCTGTTTTTTTGGTTTTAAGCAATTTTCCAATTTCTTAGTCTAAAAAGGCGGGATGTGTCACGATTCAAGAATTCTGATCAGTTTCAACTCCAACATGTTATCACTGTACATTGTCATGGAGTGTCACCTGATCTCTGTGATACAATAGAAATTTCTTTTATTTCTTAGGTAAAGTTTTATTATAACATTTCCATATAAATAATTGTTTCTTTCATTTTTCTTACCTTCGATACATTTTTTACTTTTATATAATTTTTTTTATATACAAAACAATGTTAGTTTTATATAACTTGTTTATTCTTTCTTTAGATTCTTTTGTACTTTTACTTCATTCTTTTTTTTTTTTTATTCCATTACTTGGCATTGTTTCCCTTGTCGCTTTTTTTTAAATTATTTGACACAATTCCTAAGTGTAATTTGCATTTTTTTTATTTTGCATTTGTTCTTACATTCTTGCTTATTCTTTTTTTCTTGCTTATTCTTTTTTATCTGTATTTTTAATTATTTTCTTTATTCGCATGTTCTCTCTTTTTACGTTGTTTCTTTCTACCTTTATTTATCCCTCATAAACGTCCCTCATCATCCTAACCACTAATGGATCAACTACTTAGCAAGCTCGGATAGCACGAGGTGTGTTTAAAGTGATGCAGCATTTATTACCACTGTCCCAAACCGCACACTTTCTTAAGTGTTCTTGCTAAGCATCTAATGAATTCGGGTGACAAGACTTCTAGTGTATGCTAGTGTTTGGGACAGAGCCCAAACTTCCTCTGAGCTTTCTTGTGGGCTTTAACGTGTGATAATGTGCTCGAGACTCTGTATTAAAAGCCGCATTAGATGTCTGACGTACGAGAGCTTTGGGTGAAGAGCTTTTCGTCATTAATCATCGACACTAATCCCCCCGGTGTGTAATTACAATCACCTACTTACCCTCGCCACTAAAAAAAAAAATGAAGAAAAAAAAAAAAGATCTAAAGTGTTAAGTGCCTGCTAACCCTAAATCACCCTGCACTAGGTGGTGTTGCTAATGTTGTCTGCTATCAGACTCTCTGAAGTTCTTCAGCTTTCATCGCACCCCTCTTCATCTGCAAGTTCATGTTTACATTCTCACTTTCTGTCTCTCTGCCCGTCTCTCCGTCTCACTCAATCTGCTGATGGCTCACTCCATCTTTCTAAGTGAACTGGATGATGGAGGGATGAGTGTGTGAGAGAAGACTCTCTGTTTATTCACCATCGCGCGACTAAAAGTGCGATCCTCTTAAACACGGCTGATGGGAGAGATTCGGTTTCAGGAAAGGTCGGTGGGTTTGTGCGAGTCGTGGAGGGTGATGTAGCGTACACGAAGACATTTAAACATGCATTAATCATACTCTAATAAAAATCTACTTTTAGAAAAAAAGAAAAAAAAAAACAACGGTTAAAGTATATCAAGCTATATATTTGACTAACAATCCTTTTAGCATCTGGCATTAATAAGAAGCTTCCTTTTTTACTGTCAAGTCACGATTCAGACAGCTTGAAAAGTATCAGGAATAAACATAACAATATTCTATCTATCTCATAAATAAAAGTATTACTTGTAGTGGTAATATTAGAAGTAGCAGCAGCAGTACAAGTAACTGTAAAATACGTTCTGTCATGTTCTGTAAATTAATAAACTTAAAAAAATATATATATATAAAGACAAACTTTAATATGTCTTATACAGCAGTGCTCCATATTTTTTCAACCTGATTAGTCGGAAGGTCTATTTTTTTTAAGATAAATCAAATTTAATTAAAATTAAATATAAAATTTCTTTCAAATTGCTGTAAAAAAGGAAAACGCTACTTAAAATCCCCTGTTACTCCATTGTTGATTCCTCCAATAACATTCCCATAGCAATTGTTTTTAACAAATTACTAGTAATTAGTGCTAATCCCTTAATAAGTCCTAATTCCTTATAAGAACTCCAGTACTTTAATAACAAAAACGTTTGAATGAATGAACTTTAAATGGAAATTTGAGGATCAAGGTCTTGGTTAAAACTTTCAGTCATTGTGAAAGTGAAACTCCCTGTCAGAACAATGTTCTCCTGATAAATACGGGATTTTGTGACAGCCGGGAATAGTGGCGGATGAGTAAACATATTTAGAAACGCTTTCATACACTGCTAAACAGAGACTGTAAACAGCTGGAGCTGAGTCAAACGGGAAAGTAAAACTAAAAAGGAGGCTTGGGATTTTCCCAACATGCACTCGACGGCAGGTGCGCTATAAAAAACGGAGAGCACGCGAATCAAGATCAATCTGATGGTTGGAAAACTGAATAGACAGAAACTGAAATGAATGCGGCATTCTTCCCCTCCTTCCATTTCCTGTAAGGTAACTTAACTTTGAACTTAGATCACATAATGTACACCTTTCCCATTAAATTTAGTAGAACACCACCTTTTGTTATCACCAAGTTATTCTCTCGGCATCCTCTTTAGTTTCTCTTTCTTCAAGATTGTTCCTGAGAAAAACTAAAATCTCAAACATACAGAAATCTTCACCATATCAACAAGTACATGCTTTTCTGTGTTTATTGACACACTCGGATTATACTGTACGCCATGCCCACCGGACAAGTCACACGAATCCCTGGTGAAGGTATAATCGGCCTTTTCTAATTGTTTTAATAATTGTTTTCTCAAGATGTTTAGTGACTCATTTTTTTTCTGAAATGTTGATAGACTGTCAGCTGAAACTGCAGCATATCTGTAAAATCCAGGAAATGTTTATCATGCAGGCCTTCAATGCATCAACATGTCTAATTACACAGATAAGCCGGACTATCAGAGTGCCTGCAGCATACACACCCTCACTCACACACACACACACACACACACACACACACACACACCTCGTTTCACTCAGTCAAACCATGGTGTACAGGAGTCTGACCACTGCAGTGTGAGACGCCTACTCCGCTCAGTCTTTACTTCCTGATCTGGCTTCCTACACACTGTGCTCTAGATTACTAGATATCTACAGGTAGATAGATTGGTCCTTTGTTGAGACAGCTGTAATCTATTGCCCTATTTATTTTTTCTTTACCATGAATGCACTTCATAGGATATGGTATGAGCACGTTTTATTGATGTGATCTTCTAAACCAAGCAGTTTCCAGAGTTTTTGTGAAAAGGCTTAGACTTACTGTAGAAATATAAAACCCAAGCATATAGGGCACTCCATGTCCAGTATAAGTGTGATCACTTAAAAGAATTATATAAGATTCCCTGCCATAAGTATTAGTACAACATAAGGCTGCTCTATTATGACATTCACGATTTCTTTGATCAATATGCAGACTGGAACAAAACGGCTGTTCACACCTTCAGTGAGGTATCTATAGATAGATATAGTCGCATATCAACGTAAACCACTGACTATACAGTACTACATGAGGTTCACAACTTTTAAAAACGATAATTCATTGACGGTGAAACATGCATTTATTGAACTTGGCCATATAACAACTGAAAGGTAATTAAAAGCTAAATGTTGTGAAAAAAAAAAAAAAAACGCACTTACACACACAGTGGGTCACAGTGGGCGAGTCAAAAATGATCCGTATTCTGGTTATATCAAAACTTCTGTTGTCTAATCAGTACTTTCCGTTCAAGGCTACGGTCTTCCCGGTCACTGCTGCGCAGGTGTGAATGTGTTACATCGGTTCATTTGTAACTGCAGTACGAACCGAAACAGAACAGAAGTGTTTGGATCTATTTGGATACTCTAAGGAAGGTGAAAGTTTCTTAAAGCGAGCCATTACATGTTGACGAGACATGGATCCATCACTACGAGCCTGAGAGGAAACAGGACCGAAACATCTTCAATCACCATCCAAGGAAAAAGTTCAAAAGACAAGAAAATTGTCAGCTGGAAAATTGATGCGTACAGATTCTCAAGGGTCGGTAATGAAACATTATCAGAAAAAAGAAGAAAAAAAAACAGTGCTCATTACAGTGAGATGAGCCAAAACTTGGGATTAAACTCAGAGGACTGCTATCGTAGGGTGTTGTGATCTTGCACACTGTCGACACTCTGAGGTGTTAAAGCCTCCTTCCTATAATCCTGATCTTGCTCCACTGGACTTCCACCCGTTTGGTCCCGTCAAAGCAACTTCTGATGAAGAAGTGAAGACAGCGGTGCATTCGTTGATTGAAATAAGATAGAGCGCGTATATTTTTGGAGCGCCGTCAATCGATGACTGTGCCGCAGCAACCTCCTCGAAACCAAAGTGTTTTCAAACTGGATCTACATTTCTTCTTGAGCAGAGTCCCTCTTTCCGCTCAAGCCCAATTTGCTAGCGAAACGTGTCACGCTGCTATGCTAAAACGAATTCTGTGTTCTGTGATAATCAGACAACCCGATATTGTCGTACTGTATGACAGGATGCTAGAAGGTCTTACACGCAAGTGAAATATCTTGCCGTGTAGAATCTTTGACTTGAACTGAACACGTGTGAGTGAGTTTAAGGGCAGGAGCGTTGCCCTTAAATCCAGTTTGCGCTGGATTTATTACACAAAATAAAACGTTATTGTGTAATTGGAATGCTGAGCAAAAGTTATTTAATCTCGATTATCTTCTTTTCAAAATTCCGATTCATTCAGAGTCCTGGTACCACATCTGTCCATTTAGCTGTAATCTGAAGGAAGAAACCCACTCTAACAAGCACTAATGCACTACTGCTCCTGTCAGAAACAAGACTGTGGCCTTAATTGCATTAATTTGACTTCAGTGGCTGTGAATCCCCCCGTCTGCAGAATGCGCACTTTATCAGAGCGGGAGCACTGAAGGGCAGAACAAAAGGGCATCCCATGTTTAGATTAGGTAACATAAGCAGCACATTTTCTGCATGGACAAGTTAACACAAAGACACACACACACACACCCGCACACATGACATTTTTTACTGTAATTGCTTTGAGGAATAATAGCTGGGACAAAAAAAAAAAAGAGGAATGACTTTTGTGCCTGTCAGTCCCAGTAAAGGAAGCATGGCTTCTGTTCGTCAGTCCCAGTCAAGTAGGCGTGGCTTGTGTTTTTTGGTCCCAGTCAAGGAGACATGGCTTGTGTCAGTTCCAGTCAAGGAGGCGTGGCTTGTGTTTGTCACTCTCTGTTAAGGAGGCGTGGCTTTTGTTTGTCAGTCTTTGTCAAGAGGGTGTGGCTTGTTTTTGTCACTTATGGTAAAAGAGGTGTGGCTTGCATCATCCTCAGTGAAGAAGGCGTGGCTTATGTTTGTCGGTCCCAGTCAAGGAGGTGTGGCTTGTGTTTGTTGGTCCCAGTCAAGGAGGTGTGGCTTGTGTTTGTTGGTCCCAGTCAAGGAGACATGGCTTGTGTCAGTCCCAGTCAAGGAGGTGTGGCTTGTGGTTGTCAGTCCCAGTCAAGGAGGCGTGGCTTGTGTTTTTTGGACCCAGTCAAGAAGACATGGCTTGTGTCAGTCCCAGTCAAGGAGGTGTGGCTTGTGGTTGTCAGTCCCAGTCAAGGAGGCGTGGCTTGTGTTTGTCACTCTCTGTTAAGGAGGCGTGGCTTGTGTTTGTCAGTCTTTGTCAAGAGGGTGTGGCTTGTTTTTGTCACTTATGGTAAAGAGGTGTGGCTTGCATCATCCTCAGTGAAAAAGGTGTGACTTATGTTTGTTAGTCCCAGTCAAGGTGGTGTGGCTTGTGTTTGTTGGTCCCAGTCAAGGAGACATAGCTTGTGTCAATCTCAGTCAAGGAGGTGTGGCTTGTGTTTGTCAGTCTTTGTCAAGGAGGTGTGGCTTGTGTTTGTCAGTCTTTGTCAAGGAGGTGTGGCTTGTTTTTTGTCACTTATGGTAAAAGAGGTGTAGCTTCTGCAATCCTGAGTCTCTGTAAAGGAAGCAAGGCTTGTGCTTGTCAGTCCCAGTCATGGAGTTGTGTCTTGTGTTTGTCAGTCCCAGGGAAGGAGGTGTGACTTGCGTCAGTCTCAATGAAAGAGGCGTGGCTTATGTTTGCCAGTTCCAGTCAAGGAACTGACTGGAACTTTGTGTTTGTCAATCCCAGTGAAGGAAATGTCACTTGTATTTGTCAGTTCTAGTAAAGGAGGCGTGGCTTCCGTGTCTGTCAGTTCTAGTCAATGAGGAGTGTCTTCTATATCTGTCAGTCCCAGTAAGAGAGATATGCACTGTGTGTGTGAGCAGCCAATCCCTTAGCATAACCGCACACAATCCCGGCGAGCACCTTTGGTCATGTGCATGAAGTCAATTATTCAAGATCCTCTATGACTGTTGTCATGGTAACACTATTTGCTATTGTCCGGTTCTCTGACCGATGGGAATGTGGTCCCAACAACAGCCTCGAGACAGTGTTTTGATCAAATGCTGAGCCTTATGGTTATGGAGGAATATAATCCCAACATAACCCTAGCAACCACTTTAAACAAACACCACAATAAAACACACTCTGACGTTTTTTATGTTTTAGTTCAACATATTCTGTTTCACTGTGTTCACTTAAAGCATACTCAGTACAGCTTGGGCTGCTATATGGCAATATATAAACTGCTTAAATTACACGCTGATTGGCCCGGGACAGACGCAGAGGCAAATGGAAGGAGTGACAGATGGGAGACACTGGGATAACTGGTTTTATGTTGACCGAGACACTGGAATAAATGAATCTCATAATGAAGGATGACGTGGGATGACGTGAATCTGTTACAGGAGCCGTGTGTAACTCGGTACCTGGTCATGGCTGGCCTGTATGGAGCTCCCAATGCCGTGGAACGTCATCTGAACGGGCGAGAGTGTGAGATACGTCACAAACTCTGTGTCCGTCTGTCTGTCCGTATACTGCACCTGAAACACAGAGTAACGGCCAGAGTCAAGTGTGTGAATATTATAATAATAATAATAATAATAATAATAATAAGAGTGCAGTTAGAATTTAAGCAATGTGGCCTATCTAATTATTGTTGTTATTATTATTATTATTATTATTATTATTATTATTATTATTATTATTATCATCAGACGAAGTGGGACATTTCTATTTAAAAAAAAACACACCCTACAGCTAAGAGTGTAGATCCAGTGACTTATTGGTTTCATCCTAAATGTACTAAAGCAAACTTTCTCCACTGCACTGATAGGGTGTGTTAGTATTACCAGGGTGTGTAGGGGAAATCCAGCCTGGTTTCGACTCTTAGGGTCTTTTAAGGACACGAGAATATGTCCAACTGTACTCAACACCAGGAGGAGTGTGTGTTTGTAAAGTATCCAGTCACACCACAGGCACTTTTTGATTATTTCATGCCTGACCTACATATACCTCAGACAGACAGACAGACAGACAGACAGAGAGAGAGAGAGAGAGAGATGGATAGATACACCAAAACTCTAAGTAAGTAATAAGGATATATTTAGGAGCTAAAAAAAAAAAATCACAATCTGGATTGTTGAAGAGGCCACAAGCTTTAAAGAATTTTTTTGTGATTTCATGCACAAACTATGTAGTAGAAGTTAACACGTCAGAAATCTCAGCACAAGATGGCGCCACAGAGTTAGCTAGTAGCCTATTGCGACGATGGGCAATTTAGCCACTTAGCAAGCCAGAAATTTAGACTGTTAGCCCCTGGAAAAGCATCCAGTGCGTTTTATTATTATGCTTAACAGCGACATGTTTGAGACGCTGTTTATAAATTTGTCTTCAATTTTGTCTGCTATCTGATACAAGCTCCTCCCCCTCTGCTTAACGCATTTTGCTCGAGTCTGTTTACTCCTTGGCTGTTTCTACTGTGCTACTTTTACTGATTTTTCAGACTGAATGAAGCACACATTCCAGAATATCCACACAACCGGCTCTTCGTTTCCTTCACACCATAGCTCCAGCAGCTGGCTCATGTCAGAAACTCGAAATCGCGTCCGGCGCTGTGTTTGCTGATGAATACCCGCTGCTCGGTTCGGCGAAGGTGAGACAGAAGGAGCGTTTGATGTGGAGAACAGAGAGGGCTCTGAGCCGAATGCGACGGTTTTGATGTGGGTTTCACACACGAAAGAAGAGGAAGGACGGATTGGGGAAAAAAAAAAACAGGGAAGAGAGAAAGAACAAACTGTCACTCAGGTCCCAAATATTATAAACACACTCTGAGCAACGGGCTGCACCTTCACTACAGAGTGAACTGATTTGACTCACACACACACTCACATCGTCACAAATACACACATCGTCCCATTCACACAGCGCCTTTTAGTGTACACACCATCATTTACTTTATAACTGCTAGGGTATTGTTTACGTCGACTGAGGCAGACAGACAGAGTGAGACAAGGAGCCTTAACACAGAGGAAGAGAGATGGAAAAATGGAGTGTCTAGAAAAGATACAGAGAGAGAGAGAGAGAGGGGATAACATGAGAGATGCTTATTGTCAAGTTTGATTTGTGCTTTGTCAGAAGAGTCTGGAACAAATTTCGAAATGCCTGGAACGTTCCTGGTTTTTCCATCAAACACAGAACTGTTCAACTCACTTTGACAGAGACAATGATACTCCCGTTTATCCGGAGATGACAAAATCCTATCATCTCCGTAATGTTTAGTGTTCAGCGCAGTTACGCTGTCATGCTGTCATGGAGGGACACCCAAGGAAGCTGTCCAGCACCGAGCCATTAATAGTCCATTGGCATGCAAAATAAATCTAAAACATGTCTATTTAATGAAAATGAGATGTTCAAACTTGTACTCACTATTGCTCATCAGCTCATCAGATACGTTTATATTCCCCCTATTTAGCAAAATAGTTCTCCTGTGTGCTTTTGTGGTCAGAGATTATACACTCTCTGAAATTATTACAGACAAGTTGTGACTCATTGACCGACAAGTTGTGTGTTTCATTGTTAGGTACTTTTAAAAGGTTTGCAACTTGACGCTTTGCTGTCTCATAATTCTGTATGAATAAAAAAGCAATAGTCATTGTAATACCTGTAAAGGTCTGAGGAGATGCGCTTTCAAGAAGCAAACCGTAACAGATTATCAACATCTGGCGGACATCTGCCTCTTTTTCTTAATCAAGTAGCTTGAAAGTGACCACTACACCAATCAGGGACCGCATGAACACATGAACATTGCGTATCAATTATATACCAGTAATCTGATAACCGGATCACAGGCACCCAAAGGGTAATCCACCTGGCTTGTTCCCCGCTAAAAAAAAAAAGCCAATGCAGCACAAGCCACCAGAAAAGTCAACGCTGGCCATGAGGGAAACGTGTCAGAACACCCAGGCAGGAAGCTGAACGTCGCCAACTCCGGTTCCAAACTCCGTAGACCTCAAAGCAACTGGGATGCTACAATGGTCGAACTCCACAGGCGAGTCCCGTGTGCATCAGTGAGTCTTGGCCGCCCATGACCCCTCTCGGAGGTTCACTTGTTTTCCACTTTAGATTGTACCACTTTTGGTCGGTCCTGACCACTGCAGACTGGGAACACCGGGCTCTGAGCAAGTCGTCCAGCCATCATAATTTGACAAAAATTTTGTCAAAGTTGCTCAAATGCCAATTTTTGCTGCTTCGAACCCCTCAACCTCAGGGACAAAACGTTCACTTTTTGTGTAATACATCATAACTACTTCCAGGTGCAACTTTAAACAGATAATCAATGCAATTTTTAGACGCCCCCTAACATACCCCATCACTGTACTAATGCTGTTGATCTGCATTTGCGTGATTAGATCCAGTGTACTTGTTTGCACTTCTGAGTAAGACAGTACACTTTTTCCTTTTTTGCTTTTCAGGTTTTCCCTTTTGTGTGTGTTTCTCGTCTGCCATGCCGAAGGCCCGATTCAGTTCCCACCAGATACCCAAACCCCAGCCACTGGATGCACTGCTAGTTCCAAGCCCGAATAAAATGGGTCAAAAAGGGCATCCAGTGTAAAATCTCCGCCAAGTTGTGTGCGGATCGGATGGTCCACTGTGGCAGCCCGTCAACAGGAACGGCCAAAATACTATAACATTTCTTACGAAATAAAACAAAAGTTCTCACTGGTGAACATCCCAATATAAACCCAATTCTTGCGCACTTTAAAACAGAGATGCTGCTGAGGTGGGCGATCGTAGGGGTAGCTCAGGGGTAAAGGCGTTGGAATAGTGATCGTAAGGTCGCAGGTTCAAACGATGGTCCCATCAATTTGCCACAATTGGTCCCTTGAGCAAGAACCTTAAACCTCAGATGTAAAATGGGATAAAATGTAAGTCGCTCTGTATGAGGGCGTCCGCCAAATGACGTCAATGTAAACCGAAATACAGTATCTCCATATTTCACTATGGCCGCCTTTACTTTGGCCGTCTCTTCATGTCTAGTCTCTGAACAAAACAAAGCAAAAAGGAGCCCTGCTTCCTCTACTGTTGCTCTAGACTCTTAATTCCACTGCTTAATTCTTTCCGCGGCTCATGTTACAAACTCGGTCAATTTTTTCCTCGCTACGACACACACATCAGTGCTGTCAGCGCTGTGCTGACAGGAGGTGGGTTCCTATTAGCCAGGTCAAACATTCATGCACAGCGAAAAAGTATTATTTCAAAATGCTGTTATAGTACCATTTTTTGTTATCCTGGGACACTGTGCAACATTAATTTGGCTTTTTTTACATTTAATTAGACTCACTTTGATGAATTGACACTTTTTGGGGGGACATTTTAGAAGATTGCATTCATCGATGAACTTGGCAACCATTACATTTAATGTCAATATTTGCAAAGACTTTTTCAGAACACATTTTTTTCCTAGGAGCGTTAAGTGCCACTTTAAGTGCTCTGTTCTGTTTATGATGACTTATGCTCTACTTCTGCACTTGTGATTTCCTAAATACAGTTAATTCAATGTTGGTCTCTTGTCCATACTCCAAGCATACGTACTATGAACACAAGACAGGTTCCTTTTGGATCTGGTTCCTCTCAGGGTTTCTTCTTGATGTCATCACAGGCAGACTTTCATCACCACTTTCACCTGTGTTACTCAACAGGGATCTGAATCTATTTCTGGATGTCTTTGTGATAATGTCTATTGTTAAAAAGCATTATACAAATAAACTTGATCTCAATAGAACTGAATCTGCTATTTGTAGAACCTACATGTCTAAAGTTTAAACAGTGAAAGACTACAAGTGGGTATTGTTACCGCTATGCCGCAGCGGTGTAGCCGATGACGTCAGGTGATGTGAAGTGATGATGTAATGGAGCGTTTGCGTCCATCATATTGTTCCAGGCGTGCTCCGATTTGAAGCCGCTGCGATTGAGCCAGTAATGAGGGTGTGCGAACAGGTGGTGTTTCTGATCACTGAGCTCCAACGCTGCGCTGCTAAGGCTGAGATTAAACTTGCACAATGAGCACATTGAGGCGCGGGCTCGCTACGCTGAGCGGACAATCATCAGTCAGTGCTCGGCCATTAGCGAGCCGTGATACGGTTACATAGGGAGCAGGTGCACACAGATAGGCTGTCCCATTAAACCGAGGTCACCAAATAAAGCGGAAATAAATAAATAAATAAATAAATAAATAAATAAATTCTACATATTCACATTTAAAGCAGTTTAAAGCATAAATCAGTATCAACAACTTTTCAAAGAATCAAAACATTGCAATCGCAAAAAATGATATAAAATAAACAATGAAACATATGTAACATGTTTCCTCCAAACAATCTTCACTATACAACTATATAACCGGGATGCCAGCTCTCGACCTGACCGTCAGTTGTCAATCATTCATTGAGCAGATCTACAGTAGGGGCAAAACTAATCACTATCACTATCAGACGACTGATGTTTTTAAGCTGCGCCAGGACTTTAGAAATGCTGAAGCAATATACGCCAACAAATGTATTTTTGCCCGTTTGGGACGTCCAGGCAAAGAACTTCTGAACTACAGAAAATAATACGTTATATAAAAACAATCGATTATACAACAGATAGTTCGGACCATGCACTCTAATCGGACGAGAATCGTTTCACGAGTCATGATATTGGACAGTAACACCACTGGGATGTTTAAATATATTTCTCACTCCATGTCCAAAGTGTCGGTCCCCGCAGGGATGTAAGCACCAGCTTTCCATTTAACGCTATTTGGGATTCAAAAAAGCAACCTGAAAGTTAACACTTATTTCGATTTCCAAATCGGAATAAGTGGAAACATAAAGAGAAACTTATGAGATTTGCATGACTGTCCACTCACATTGTGGCTACATACAGTAGTACCAAAATAACGGGTTAAAGACAGAAACACATCATAATCTGTTGATAACAAATGGTGCATGCGGAACAGTTGTATAAAAGCAACACCGCACTCGAGGTTGTGCTATATTGCTCGATATAAAATACATTATTTGTATTAACTTACCTACGAACTTAAAAAAAGTTGCCCTAACTCAAGTTTTATACTCCGCTTCGAATTGACCATGAGTAGCTCACTCCATATAGCACTAGTTTGCTCACTTAAAAAAAACAAGCGCAACATTTATACATTACAAAATAATGCTAGATACAAGAGTTTAACATGTAACTTGTAACATGTAACATGAACATATTCCTTTCATCTGCTATAATTAGTGTTATATAAATAGAAGTTTAGATATTATTTTTAAACAAACCTAGCAAAACCTAGATCACTCCTACCACACGGGATGCGTGAGAATAGTTTAAAGTGTCCCTCCTGTAGGATTATAAAGTAATGGTGAAGTTTAACCGCCTCAAATGGCTCTAGAGTGTAAAGTATGTGTTGATCAATTGTGAGCACAGCGCAGACACAACACAGACACAGCGCAGACACAACACAGACACAGCGCAGACACAACACAGACACAGCGCAGTTGGATGCTCAATTTATAATGCTCGTGTTTTAAGACTATTTACAGCATAAGTGTGTGTAATGAGTGGATTTCTAGACTGATTCGCTTGAAAACTTTGGAGAAGAATGCTACCCGGACACAACTGTTCATGATGTAACACTGTAAAAATGGGTTTCTGTTGCATTACTTAGACGCTCTTTCACTTGGTATGGAATCAGTCCGAGGTTCATCAGCCATGGCTGGTCAAGCTGAAAAGCAGCCAGTTCCGGTCACTGGCTGATCGCTTGATGCATTTGTATTATAACTGTAATAAATTGTCTAAAAAGTGATTTTGGAGTCAATGTGACGACATTTTCTTTTCCATTTCTACTGCTAATTTTTTTGCACTTGAGTTTAATCTAAAAAGGTCAATCCAAACATAGTTTTATCTTTGTGTTTATTCCATCTGTGTGTCCATCCATTTGGCAAATGCAGTGGAAATAAAACGTCATGTGCCTGTAGGTTTGGTACACTGTTGGAAAACTGTAAAGTTACATCAGGGCCATTTCTACAGTATATTCATAACGATAAATTCAAAGAATTATTGTTTTGTTTAGCGGCCTTGTTTGGCGTGAGATTTACCATAACAATGACACTTTGTTGTCTCACATTGTACGGAGTGCCTTATTGAGTTAGTGTTCGATCAGCTTGCTCGTGTTTGAACAGGTATTCCATGATGTCAGCCTCAACAAAAGACGCTCCGACGTATTCATTAAACCCGAAGCATTCACTTCCGACGTCATCCCGCCGGATTCCCATCCCACCCTGCATTTAAAAACGTGTCGTACAGATGTTTTAATGGCATGGCATTCAAAACTCAAAACTCAAACAAATCTCAATTATCAACCTTGTTTAATGAGCGACGTATTTCACTCGGTCTGACGTTTGGGAACGCTATTGTCTATTAGCTTGGATATACGTGATTGTGATCTACAATGTATAACTGGTTTAGCGATGAAACAAAGATGAGAGTTTGATCTGCTTTCACTAGAAAGAGTGACCTAGCAACGATGTCTCCGGTCCTGCTGATTATGTGGACATGCGGTATGTTGTAATGAGTATGTTATACGGATATTCATTTGCAGAAGTTTGATTTATCATAATGTGATCATGTACACATATGTGATTCCTCCCGAATATGCTATCATTAGCGGTAGCTCATTCCGTGCTTCTGTTGCAAATGTGACGTTATCTAATACTGACATTTCAAGCTTACGAATTAATAACTAACTAACTGTTCGGGGGTTATTTATAACTTTTATATAATAATTATAATAAATGTAAACCTAGTGTGCTACGTAGGGTGCACAATCCCTTGTTCTAAATACCATGTAGTCCCCTTGATCAGGGTTTACAGTGGGATTTGAGATTTAGTCTTGTGCTAGAAATTAGTTAGGTTTGTAGCTCTTGTTAAACGTTAAACACAATAGGGACGGTAAGGAGGTGTTCAGTGCTGCTTAAGGTAACATAACGCTATGAGATGTGCTTTCTTGATGAAAGTGCTTCCGCGATCCAGAGTAATTTTCCTTTTGCTCTACAGAAGTAAGCAGGACCATGGTGGACAGAGGTCAGGACGTCAGCTGAAAAAGGTCTCACTAAAAGGTAACATGGAACTATGATTGTCATTTTATTATACCTGTTACACCCCACAATAGACTGAAAACATATTAAAGCATGTCGTATGTTTATAATCCAGGACCAGCCATGAAATGTTCTATGTTCACTCTGATCACTAATTATTAAAATATTGTTCAAATTAATTTTATTGCAACAGTAAAGGTTTATCTCTTAAAAGCTTTTTTTTTTACATTAAAGTTAACATTTTAATCCTAACGCCATCCAGGATTTCTTGTTTTTTATTAGGTACTATTATGTCATAATAATAGTATATGCATTTATATAATATAAATATTCATATATTAATATATTAATAATATGCATACATAAATCTAACCTTTTGTAAAATTTCAGATAAATCAAACAATCAAACCAAAACAAGAGTATCAACAAAAAAATGGTCATTATTGAACTCATTTAAAGATTCAAACAAACAAACAAACAAATGAATGAATGAATGAATGAAAGGTCTAAAATGATTTGCACTCTAACTGTAAAATTAATTGTAATTAATTTTTAGAAAAGACAAATACATCATTAAAAAAAATCCTTGCTTTTTAAAACACTTTGTGTATTTGTCAACAAGCTTTGGTATCCCCTTGATAAAAAATGCTTTAGGCTGAGCTGAATTGAATATTGTGAACCTTGAAACAGGTGAGAGTCCGATGGAGCGAAAACAGGACTATATTGAGGATGCTAAAGTTTTTGCAGATTGTCGACATTGTGGGCGAAAGTATATGGATGTGCATCATCATGCAAGATCACAATGCCCTTGGATAGCAGTCCTCTGAACTTCTGGCTTCTGCTCTTCAATGAACATCTCACTGTAACAAGTGCTGTTCCAATACCAGCCACTGAGAATCTCAGAAAACTCAAATCATACATTTTTGAACTGATGGTTGAATTTTGAATATTTTGAACATTTTTCTTGCCCGCTGATTGAGGATGTTTCTGTTCCGTACTCTGCTGTTTATTCTCCGGCTCGTAGTGATAATGTCTCATTTAATATAACTGACGTGCGGTTCGTTTTTGACTATAGAAATAATAATAATAATAATAATAATAATAATAATAATAATAATAATGTAATAACTGTATAGTGTCTGAAAATGTAATTGTTTCAAATATGGGGAAATTTATTATCCTTTGAAAACGATATTTATATTTTTTTCAATTCATTTCATGCTTGTGTTAATCTTGTCAGGACGTTCTAACACTTTATTCTTGTAGCTGTGGCCTCTGGTGAGATTCTGTATATTCCACAAAGTCAACTTGATTCATTTTAATTAAAAAATCAGTGAAATAAATGCCTTAGCTAAGCTATATACTTCTTATATACGTAGAGTATGATGTCGTCTGCACTCTCTGATGTTTCTGTGTGTAGCTCTAAATGATGAACGAACCCGATTCGTTTGAATCACCTGAATCCATTCAACTGCTACTATGAAGCTTTAACGCAAACCTGCTGCTCCTTATAGTGTTTCAGTTCCTATTTAATAAAAAAAAATTAAACGCTTCCATGAAAATGAAAACCTGCATTGAGTATGTGTAAATGTTTTTTTTTTTTTACTGCGAGTTATTAAAAGCACCTGGAGTTAAACAAACACGAGCAAACACGAGTAGGGTGATACACACACACACACACACACACACACACACACACACACACACACACACACACACACACACACACAGGTGCTTCCAGTCATCGACCACATTTCCTTTAAATAGCATGTGGCCAAAGGCCAAACAATCAGAAATATTTTTAGGAAGCACATTTTGGATACATTTTCAATGCAATTTTCGAACATACCTGTTTTTTGCCTTTCTTTCAGGATGCATCCTCATCCCATACCACCTTATCAATGTAACCTATACGGCTTCAACCCTGACGGGGCATCGTCACGGACTACATTACAACTGGAAACGGAACGAACATATGGTTTGGTTCAGTAACAAAAGTTTGCCCCGAAATAATGAACTTAGAGAATGGAGAAAGAGAGAAAGTATGAAAGCATGTGTTGTAAATTACAACACCCACTCCATTATTTCTGCCCTATTTCCACCAGAAACATGCAGAGCCAAGGGGGAAATAATAGCACACACGAATAGACACATACTGTACACACACACACACACACACACACACACACACACACACACACACACACACACACGGAGAGACTTGAAAGAGAAGGACACAGAGAGAGAGAGGCTGAATTTACAAAACAAAGTACAAAAAATAAGTTCCTATTAATAACTTTGTCAAATTATGGGTCTGAATCAAGCAAAGAAAACAACCAAGGAGATTGCTGACATCATCAGTTTAGAACGGTGTAACACAGTATCAAAATCTGCAAGGATGGTGCTGAATCATCAACTTCTCAAAAGAAAAGTGGGCAGAAAAAAATCACAGCAATGTTCAAAAGTGAAAGTAAGAGAATTCTCACATGCACAATGTGACAAGAACTTACAGGATTGAGACTAAACACCTTTTTTAGTGTTACTTCTCCAGCATAGTGGCCAGTGTACAAGCCTCTGGAGGAGGTGTTTAGACCCGGGTCAGGTCTAGACTCAGCAACGTTATGTGGAAAAAAAATAAATAAATAAAAAGAAGTCAGCTGACATCCTGAATGTATTGAATGACCAGCTGATCACATCTATGGAGTTTTACTTCCCTTCACACATAAGTTATTCCAGGACTCAAACTGTGAAAGAGTGGTTCTGGGAAGATGAAGAGTTTTCAGTAGTTTCATGTTTTTACACTTTGCCATCAAGTTTTTTTTTGTTGTTTGTTAGTTTTGTTTTAGTGAAAATGAAACTTTGATAAATTGATGCGGTATATGAGCAATAAAATTCACTACGGCATTCTGTTAAAGGAAGATAATCCATTTCAAAGTGATAAGAGGCGTCACACTATCATGGCATGGCTTGCTTTTCTATAACAACAACAACAACGTGAATCACGTGTTTTAGGACATTCAGTACAGAAAAACAGATGAATTTACGGCCCGTATAATTTTGCTTTGAAATATGAGTAGGAAGTCCTCCACTGATGATGCACCCAACCCTCAACCAAGGAATTTCACAATTGTCCTTGAGTTGGGTTTGTACTGGGGAAAACCACATCAT
Organism: Clarias macrocephalus; assembly: GCA_011419295.1. Classification (NCBI taxonomy): domain Eukaryota; kingdom Metazoa; phylum Chordata; class Actinopteri; order Siluriformes; family Clariidae; genus Clarias; species Clarias macrocephalus. Next base: position 52,937 of record JAAGKR010004175.1, read on the forward strand.
GATTGTTTCTATGTTGTTGTTGTTGTTATCACCAGAGACCAAAAGATCACTTGAACCTGGTCTAAAAAATCGAAGTACGTAAATCTAAAATAATAATAAAAAATCCCTCTTACATTTTCTTTAATTTATTTATAGTTGTAATTATTCTTTCATTCATTGACATACTGTGTGTGTTTATATTTTTTTTATAGTTCATATATACAGCACTATGTACAGTATGACGAAGTTACCAAAAGAACTCATATTCTCCAGCATGCTCAGTAAAACCTAAGAGCTGTTTTATTTACAGTACTGTGCAAAAGTCATGGGAACATCCAGACAAAAGCCGTATGCAATGATGATTTTGAAAACATTTCTACATTAAAAGAAACTTCTATAAAAAGCACTAAGTAATAACATTCAGTACAACAAACGGTCAATATCTGGTGTGGAAACTCTTTGCTTGAACATAAGCAGTAGTGTTCGATACAGATGTGTGCAATGTTCTAAATAAAACAGCCATCGGCCAGATTTCCTTTAAATAGCATTTAGCCAAAGGGGAAAACTCAGACCACAAGCACACACACACACACACACACACAGTGATGAGGTCAGTGCAGGTGGTTATCCTCTGTCAGGAAGTGAAAATAGATTTAGTTTCTTTTCTAGTTACAGAAATAATCTGCATCTATTTGAGAGCTTATTATGATGTTAACAAACACCAGAGGCAACTAAATTTGCATTTGTAAAAAGAAGGAGGAAAGGAAGTAGGGAAGGAAAGAGAAAAAAAAGAGTATATATGTGAAATAAGAAGAAAGAAAAAAGAAAGTAAGGTAAAGTGGTGAGTGATGGACAGAATGGAGGGCTTTAAAATGTGCACCTGCACCTGTGTGTGTGTGTGTGTGTGTGTGTGTGTGTGTGTGTGTGTGTGTGTGTGTGTGTGTGTGTGTGTGTGTGTG
>JAAGKR010004175.1:54748-64795 GCA_011419295.1 Clarias macrocephalus
GTTTGTACTGGGGAAAACCACATCATGATTGTTTCTATGTTGTTGTTGTTGTTATCACCAGAGACCAAAAGATCACTTGAACCTGGTCTAAAAAATCGAAGTACGTAAATCTAAAATAATAATAAAAAATCCCTCTTACATTTTCTTTAATTTATTTATAGTTGTAATTATTCTTTCATTCATTGACATACTGTGTGTGTTTATATTTTTTTTATAGTTCATATATACAGCACTATGTACAGTATGACGAAGTTACCAAAAGAACTCATATTCTCCAGCATGCTCAGTAAAACCTAAGAGCTGTTTTATTTACAGTACTGTGCAAAAGTCATGGGAACATCCAGACAAAAGCCGTATGCAATGATGATTTTGAAAACATTTCTACATTAAAAGAAACTTCTATAAAAAGCACTAAGTAATAACATTCAGTACAACAAACGGTCAATATCTGGTGTGGAAACTCTTTGCTTGAACATAAGCAGTAGTGTTCGATACAGATGTGTGCAATGTTCTAAATAAAACAGCCGTTAGGTTTTACTGAGCATGCTGGAGAATATGAGTTCTTTTTGTAACTTCTTTCTATTTTCATGCAAAACCCAGGAGTCGACATTATTGATTTTTTTTTTTTCCAACTGAAAACTGGTCTGTCATGTAATATGTTGCTTTCTTTACAGGCATGCAAATATTCTTCTGTAATGTTATTTATTCATTAATTTTAGTGCATCTTTGTAGGGAATGGTCTTGTACATAATAACGCAGACATAATAAACTTGTATAACAAAATTCGTACTACAGATAATATGCCAGCCTAAGACTTTTGCACAGTAATGTGTGTATATATATATATAAAGTAGATCGGACAAGATTAAGTTTTGTCTTAAAATTACTCCAGTTATTTCAGCGGTGAAAATATTAACTAATCCCCATAAAAATATTCAGTTTAGCCTTTCTAATCAATATCTATTGGTGCAAGCGTTTACACTGAGCAAGTAGCTTATTAGTAGCTTTTTTTAAAACGGTCATTAAAGCATGGCACTTTTATTCAACATTTGGATTTCACTTATGGTGCAAGTTAAACTTCAGACAATACGCAAGTACTTTCAAAGTCTCATTGAATTCTATGCAGATATAAAAATGGTATAAAACATTTTGAAACTGGTATCAGGATTCCAATGTATGAACGTAAAGATATCATTGAAAGAGTGAGTTCTGACCAATGTACAGCCAAAACCTCTCTCTCTCGCTCTCTCTCTTTATATATACTGTATATATATATATATATATATATATATATATATATATATATATATATATATACAGTCTTTGTGGCACATAAGGGGAAAATTTTATTTATTTATTACTAATTAATAAGTTATCAATTAAATGTTAATTCATTACGTATTAATTGTCATTCAAATTCAAAGTAAATTAATCGGTAAGGTGACTTATTAAGAACTTTAACTCAAACCTGCTGCTTTCAAAGTGTTTATGTCTCAAGGTTCAACACACACACACAAAAAAATCTGAAACGCTTCCACAAAGGCACATCAAGCATGTATAGATCAAATGTTTTTACTGGGTGTTATTAAAAACACCTGGTGTTAAACAAACTGGGATCACTAAGGGTGACACACACACACACACACACACACACACACACACACACACACACACACACACACACACACACACACACACACACAAGTGTTTCTAGTCATCGGCCAGATTTCCTTTAAATAGCATTTAGCCAAAGGGGAAAACTCAGACCACAAGCACACACACACACACACACACACACACAGTGATGAGGTCAGTGCAGGTGGTTATCCTCTGTCAGGAAGTGAAAATAGATTTAGTTTCTTTTCTAGTTACAGAAATAATCTGCATCTATTTGAGAGCTTATTATGATGTTAACAAACACCAGAGGCAACTAAATTTGCATTTGTAAAAAGAAGGAGGAAAGGAAGTAGGGAAGGAAAGAGAAAAAAAGAGTATATATGTGAAATAAGAAGAAAGAAAAAAGAAAGTAAGGTAAAGTGGTGAGTGATGGACAGAATGGAGGGCTTTAAAATGTGCACCTGCACCTGTGTGTGTGTGTGTGTGTGTGTGTGTATGCGTGAGAGAGGGGGGGGTTAAAGGAGACCTATTATACACAGTTAACTTTTTGGTAATGTTTTATAGAATGAGGGGGAAAAAAATCTCAGCTTCTTGTTCTTTTTCAGTTTACGTACTGGCCGCGGTTTATACAAGCCCAAACAGATTTTCGCACAAATGGGACCTGATATAAGAAGGGCCCCTCTGTTGGCTATTCTCTAGAGGTGCGTCGCTCAGCAGTAGCTCATTGGCATAAACACTGAAATAGCACATTTGGATGAGGAACAATATTTAATTTTTTATTTATTATTCTTTTTTAACACTTTTTTTGGAAAGCTGAGATAAATTTCACTTGCCAAACCGAGGCTTTCTCCCAGACCTGTTGAATCAAGAAATGACTTAAATAGAACCAGTCTGACAAAGTCACACAGGCTAAAAGAAAAGCAACACATCATGCCGTTCAGCTCAGCTTTGAGAAATGTGGTTAATTCATGATATTCATAATATTTTTTCTGACTGATTGATTCATTTAAATATGACAAATATGATTTAAAAAATCAGCCAACACTTTTTCACAGCACTGAAAGTATTTTGTCTCAGACCTACACTGCTTGTAATATAAGCAACTTTCATTAAAAGTTTGGGATCCGCTACATCCCAAATAACTATAATAAACACTATGCCATAAGTAGCATATGAACTGATAAGACAGGCTTCACATATCTTCGGCTGTTACCCAAACCGCACTACGATACTACAGTACTGTTATATCTCGTTCTTCATACCTGGAAGCCCTGAATGTGAGCAAGGTACTCGAGCTGCTGCGATGGCTGAACGGAGCTGCAGGGGATTGTGGGCGTTTTTGGCGTTTTGCTCAGCAGCTCCCGGGCGATGGCGGCCGTCTTTGAGGCGCTGTTGTTGTAAAATGGTGCCGGGCTCACTTCTTTAGGGTTCATATAGGTCACAGAGGTCACCGGGGTCATAGGAGTGACGGAAGGGGCGGTGCCGCCTTTATTCCTGCTGGCCTCCATCTCCTGATACACATCCGGAGAGAGGTGGAGGATTCCTTTCTGCGCTACAGGAGGAGGAAAGATGCGAAAGCATCAAAATCAAACTACAGTGCATTTTGGTTGTCATCACTAATAATAATTTAAGAAAAAACCTGCTGAGGGTACTCGTCAATAATTTGTACATCCTAAAAATATCTGTCTATCTTTCATGTTTCAGTGAAGGATTTCACCTAAATACTGTAGGTGTCCAACGGCGAAACTCCTGCTGTAATCATAAAAACTTACCTAATACCAGAACCCTTATTTCCAATGCACTCACACTATTTGACATTATATTCTTGTAGAGGAGTAATGATTTGCAGATATGCTTACCCTGGGACAAGGAAAATGTGTACAATGAACTGTCAGTTTTTGCAATTAATGTCCAACGACCCCAGAGACCGCAGAGATTGATTCCAATGGATTAAATCATTCTAATTCCAGCTGTTTACATGGATGCCGATCTGGTAAGATCTACGTTTAATCAGAACGTTTTCTTGACATGAGCCAAGTTTCCTCATGCCAGTCCACTGCAAAGCATTTATCATACAGGAAATATAACGGAAGGACAATGTTCTTCAACTTTAAGGGTAAGCTCATAGACCGTCCAAGAACTGGACACACCAGTACGTAGGTTTTCAGGTGTGGTGTTGAAGCCCGAACTGTGTGAACTCACAGCTGGCAGCCGATTTTAGACTCCGCCTAAATCCATAAATGGGCAAATGGGCTGAATGAACAGAGCCTGGCTGTCGATTGGAACATGCCTACTTATCTCAATTACCACAAGCTAATTTACATGCTAACGCTACTTTGCATTTGATTGAACTCCATCATCCATACCCTACACATCATCCAGCATCAACTAAAAATATGACTTGTAGTAAGTTAAACTACTATGATTCCAGTTGGCTGGTAAGCTAAAGTGATACATAGAGAAGATAGCCAGCGGTTCGATCTTACAGCCGTCAGAATATCAAAGTTAGACATTAAAACATGGAGGTCTATGGGGATTGACTTACCTTTAGATTCTCATTTGAGGAACTGCATTTAAATGGTTAAGATATTTGTCACATGAACCATATAGCACAGTGATGTGATTTTTTTTTTCTGGTATATGAGTTAGGAGGCTCGGTTCAGTAAAGAGGGTCAGCTAGGATACATTGTATATGGCTAAGAGACTAGCTTAAAGGCTCAACAGTGGCAGCTCGGCAAGTGTGAGTAAGTCCGATCAGTAACCCATAGCCTTAACCATCTGAGCCACCATCGCCCCATTTCCGCTTTGAATTCATTTTTTATTACCATAAGTCGCTCCTTGGTTAAGCTTCACAGTTTTTCCAATAAATCCTGCCTTCTGCTTTATGATTGGTTACTAAAATTCAGCTTCATCTATGATCGGTTAAACACTTTACTACATTTGAAATTTAAGCCAATCCGAAACCTGGTGAATGAAAGTCTGAAGTAAATATTCCCTTACCAGAAACACACCACCTACTGTTACACTCATGTAAGGCAAATATGCACAGAGAAACAGGATCAGACGGTTTTCATGTTTTATTCCGGTGCACATTTACCACAGAAAATTATACATCGCGTTGCACAGGTAGACAGGTCTGGATTTATAATCTAAGAGAGCATAGGTTCCTCATGATGTTTCAGGGAGTTTTGCCTTGCCAACGTTGCATTACGCTTGATAATTAGAGACTCGTGTAAAGCTTCAAGTGAAAATTTGTGCTGTTTAAAGTGCTACAGAATACAATCAATTGACAGAAGTTAATCTCTCTTTTTTTTTGGGGGGGGGGGGTGATTTTAAAGTGGTGCAAGACAGCTGGCCATAGCAGCGCAGATTTTGGCATTTCTCTACATCTGGGCGTCTCCTGATGAGCTTTTCCTCAAATGTTGGACGTGATTCGCTGACGTTTGCACTAGTTCATATGCCGTTGTGGGAAGGGGTGCGTTAAAGACGCTATTAAATCACAGGGGTAAATGCTATGGGTTGCCAGTGATGCATTTCTGTAACTCATTAAAAACATAAAAATATGAGCTTGGAATCCCACTTGTGCTTTTTTAAATAATAACCAGTGATGAATTTGGTTTCTCTTATGAAACATAACACAATAACATGCACTCAACAACAATATTAAAACTGAAGTGTGAGCCAGGATGACCTCATCAGTGTCATTAAAAAAGCATTTAACTGCTCAATAAAGTCGATAAATTACCCACTTCTTTACCCCCTAATGTCTAGTCAAAAATATAACCCAAGCAAGAGGTTCTTTACTAACATTATGAGATAGTTCTGCACTATTTATGATGTAGAATGTATTACTTTATACACTAAGAAATCTGGTGTTTGCTTTGTCCTACACTAAATACTGTAAATACTCTTCATTCCTACTTTGTATAACACACAGAAAGCTTAATTGCACACTTTAACTACTATAATGTTTGAGTAGCGTGAGAAAGCTTTTAACTTCAAAGCCCATTTATATAGAAAACAGGCAGCAGTTTGGGAAATGTGGTTGCCCACAGGGAAGGAGTTTCAAATCATGTCCAGTGCGTACTTAGTAGCACATTTTCATTAGTATATTTACAATATGGGCTGCTTGAGACGTACTGCGCTATTAATGAAGTGGAAAACCTGATACCTTTTCACGTTTGGTGGTCACATTCTGAGCTATGTCGGAAAAGCTGAGGATCCATCAGAGTCGTGTGTGGTTTAAAGCAGCATGTGTGTCAAACTCCAAGACTCCAAAGAAGGAGTGAGAAGTGGATTCTTCAGGTTTTCATGGATTCGAAAAAAAGGAGGGGAATCGAGTCAAATTGTCACGAGACATCATTTAACACATTTCAATTTGCTGCAATATAGCGATGCATAGATACCATGCTCATTTCCTCACAATTGTTAAAAAAAAAAAAATATATATATATATATATATATATAATAAAATGCTCTGATATCAATATCTGATATCTGATACAATATTCAATTGTGAAAGTCTTTGAGGTAACCCAGGAGTGCATTTAGAGCATTTGGCAGACGTCCTGACATGCTGTAAAACTGAACCTGGGACCTTCTGATCAGTAATCCACTGCTTTACCCACTACTCCTGTCCCATAGAGTAAATGAAACCGATACAACAGTTGGAAATGGCAGCATATTGGAGAGACAGCGGGGTCTGGGGGATCCCTACCCTCTGAGCTGAGGATGAAACCCGAGTAGCCGCAATAAAACAGGTTGTGTGCGGCTAGCAAAAGCACCTCAGCAATCGTTTCACACATCGTAAATGTACTGAAAGCAATAGTATGCGCAGTATTTCTGACGTGTTACACGGTTCTTTCGTCCCTCTTGTGATTCCAGAACACCAGCACACTGTTTCTTGAAAGCTGGCACTATGTTAGGTTCAGAGTGTTCAGTGTGGTGTAATGATATGCAAAAAAACATGAGTTTTGAAATCACAGTTCAGTATGTTATCAAAAAAATCATCATGAAGTTAACTTTTAAACATACAAACTAGCAAACCATGGCAATCTGGTTAGGATTTGAATTAAATAAAGGGGAATAAAAGTGAGCATTTGAGGAATGTTTGCATTTGAGGTGGTAAAATGGTGCCATGCACCTATAATCCTACAGGTGGCAGACTCTAAACTATTCGCACATTGGCAGGCAGCACAGCATCCTGTCATTGACAGGTCCTAAACAAAATTGAAAAAAATGTTTTAAAAAATTGTATCGGGATACTTATATCATCATAATATATCTTTCGCGATGCAAATTTGTCAGATTGGACTACATGGTTTAAAGAAAAAATAAAAATCACATTGCAATTATTTTGACACATACTGCAATTCTTATTTATAATGTGATAGGTAACTCTTAAATTTAGTGTTTTGTATTCAAACATATTTATGATCTCATTAGGAGGACGCTTGCCAGTGTTAATTTATCACCTCAAAACTATTTAAATAATAAGCAAATAAATAAATTTCAGATTACGTGTAGATTACCTGTAATAAATTCCAGCCTTTCCCAATTAAATAATTGCACAGATCCATACTGTGATTTCAATTAATTGTGCAGCACTTATTTGGTGATGTCATTCTGACCAGCACGTAAACAACTATTAGGATGAAATGTGATACAATTTTCCTTTTCTTTTTTTTTTTAACCTGTACCAATTCCATACTTTATCTTTAAAGTGAATTTTGTATCTTTTCCTACATTCTGCTTATTTATTTATTTTATTTATTTAATTTTGCAGTATTGTAACAGAAGCATAGGCTGTACTTTAATCATTTTATTATTCACTGAGGTTTTAATAAACAAAAATAATAATATGCATATAAAATTATCGAACATTTACAACCACTATGAGAACATGAAAAAAACTGCACTGAGAAATTAATTTCAATTAAAAGAATTAAGAGAGAAAGTCCCCCAATACTAGTTAAAGCTGGACTGCATTACGGTTTCATAGAGCGATTTCTTTATGAAAGTAACTAATAATAAACTGTGCTATTGTATATATGAAAATATCAGAAGATGACCAAAAGTTGGCACGAAGAGCTCATAACTAGTAGGAAAAAAAGTAGAAGAGCGAAAACCAAAGCCAGCTCTTTAGAAAACTGAAAGCTACTTTGGAGACACAGTTTTTAAATCAAAGAACGAGCCTAGCAGCTCAAAGGCATGAACATGCCCGTGTGGCCACTACGTAAACGACGGAAACATAAAAGTTAAAGAAAATGTTCTGTAGATTGATTAATATTGTAGCTGACTAATTTTAGTATCAGTATCGGTACCAAAGACGAAACGTACTCACACTCAACCTTTAAAAAAAAAAGCTTCAATGCATTCCTGCCGCGAAAGGTTTGACTCAAGACGCAAATATCCAGAGCCTACACGAGCAAAGACATAAATCTAGTGCATGATTGGCGCAGAACTTGTTCTCTCGTTTCCACTCTCTCTGTGAATGTAAACACGGATACCGCATGAAGTTTAAGGACTGTGTACAGAGGCGACGCCGAACACTGATGTCTTTTATAAACCGGATTAGTCTCGGATAGTTCATCACTCCGCACTGTTTGGACGTTTTAAGTCCTCCTGACTTTAACGATGTGCGTCTCGTATCTCAGCATTAAACGCTCCTGGAGTTATAAACCCGAGAAGACTGAATGCACGCAAATCACATTCTGATGGCTGACCGGTGAAAAAGAAACACGCACGCGTCTGCTCTGGATCATATCGGAGCTAAAGAAGTGTAAATCAGAGTCATTACTGTGACGGTGAAAGATCACTGTGGTGGAAGGGAAAGTTTACAGAGCGAGCGCACACTGATAGGGTCCTACAGCAGCACTGAGATAACAGCGAGCCAGAAAAACATCTCCGCTCCGGCACAAAAATGCGCTTCAACCCAACGAGGGCCCACAAACGCAGACCGGGGTTCCGTCCCAAACACGAGCTGCGTTAAATTAGCATGAAATTTGGGACACAGCCATAGATTTTTTTTTTGTTTAATGGAGACAAATTCTCCATCGTAAAAAGTGTTGTATTCAATTCAATTTTATTGTTTATTTGTATGGCGCTTTTTACAGCAGTCACTGTCAAAAAGCAGTTTTACGAAATCAAAAATTTATTGAAATAATTTATAAAAATCTGTCCATTCGCTATGGATTAACTAGTAGTGGAACTAGAGTTCCTTCTCGCGCTATTGCTATTTTGCTACCGGGAGAGCGATGTACTGTCAGGCAGTAAATGCAGCGGATGCCAGCTGTGATAAAAAGAATAACAAGGGCAAACATGATCTGCAGAGTTTTACATGGTGAACGGGCCCTTCTTTAAAAAACACAGGAAGATTAAACCTAAAACTCAAGCAGCACCGGTCCGTATCGCAACTGATTTAAATAAATAAATAAATAAACGCTTATATGAAAGTCCTACGATTTTTTTTTTTTTTTTGTCACAGAAATAGCCCAAAACATCCATAAAATCATTTGGACCTATGCTATTTCTTTGCTTGTGAGAGACATTCTTTATTTATTTATTTTTGCTCAATCATTCATGTATAGTATGAAATAAATTCAGCTTATCATATTGCCTAGGTTGTGCTGAATAAAGTATATGTCACTCTATACCACACAATCCTCACCCATATATATGTACAATGGAACCTTGGATTGTGAGTACCTTAGTCTGTGAGTGTTTCGCAATACGAGCAAAAAATATATATATTATGTATCTGTAAACGAGTGAGGTCTTGAAATACGAGCAGTATTATGGGTAATCGTCTCCCATGCTCGGTCTCCGTGTTCGTGCATCGCTCGTATGGTCAACATCCGTGCGCATATACTGTTTACGATAACACTGTGACCACGTGTGTGCGCGTAGAGCATCTTTTATTTTGTGTGCACTCAAGTGTAAGTGAGAGTGCACACAAAATTTTCCAGTCTGTAAAATGGTGTGTGTGTGAGTAAAAGTCGTCCTAGACAGTAGCGCTATTCCTCCTCTCCTCTCTCTGGTCTTAATCATTACAGCCACGATTCTTTTCAAAGGTAAAGTGCAGATTAATTTGTGTCATTTTTACTTCATATTTTGTATTCATTTATTTTTAAATGAATATTTTTGGGTTGTGGAATGAAACGCCAGAGTAATTCTCTTTGATATACAAGTGTTTTGTTATACAAGCAACTTTCATTGCGAATTAGGCTCGCAATCCAAGGTTTAACTGTGTGTGTGTATATATATTACTATGTTTATATATATATAAATGCTCTGACTTTTAAGTGCTACATGTTCTGACAAACAGTGCCATTCTCGTATACCAGAGTGTGGTTAGTATATATATATATATATATATATATATATATATATATATATATATATATATATATATATATATATATATATATA
>JAAGKR010004176.1:0-64764 GCA_011419295.1 Clarias macrocephalus
GTGTGTGTGTGTGTGTGTGTGTGTGTGTGTGTGTGTGTGTGTGTGTGTGTGTGTGTGTGTGTGTGTGTGTGTGTGTGTGTGTGTGTGTGTGAGAGAGAAGAGAGAAGGAATCAGACTCTCCCCTCTCCCTTACACAGTAACCCTTCCTCTTTTATTTGATTTACACACACACATAGAAACACTGTTTTATCTGGAAAATGAACGAGGAACATCGCTAATGACACTTGAGTGTGTGCAGACTAACAGAATCACTGCTGTAAAGTAAAAATGAAACAAATTAACCTGGACTTTACCTTTGAAAAGAATCGTGACAGAGCAGTGTTTCTGTGTAGAGCAGAAAGAGAGAGTGTGTGTGTGTGTGTGTGTGTGTGTGTGTGTGTGTGTGTGTGTGTGTGTGTGTGTGTGTGTGTGTTCAAACATCTACGTGCTTCTTTTTTTTTTTAAACCCTGATTTTCTTATTTATTTAATTTAAATACAGTACAGACCAAAAGTTTGGACACCTTCTCATTCAAAGACTTTTCTTTATTGTGTTCTTTATTGTGTACTTTAGCCCAAACACGTCTCTTCTGCTTGTTGCCTGTCCTTAGCAGTGGTTTCCTAGCAGATATTCTACCATGAAGGCCTGATTCACACAGTCTCCTCTTAACAGTTGTTCTAGAGACGTGTCTGCTGCTAGAACTCTGTGTGGCATTGACCTGCTCTCTGATCTGAGCTGCTGTTAACCTGCGATGTCTGAGGCTGGTGACTCGGATGAACTTATCCTCCGCAGCAGAGGTGACTCTTGGTCTTCCTTTCCTGGGGCGGTCCGCATGTGAGCCAGTTTCTTTGTAGCGCCTGATGGTTTTTGTGGCTGCACTTGGGGACACTTTCAAAGTTTTCCAGATTTTTCGGACTGACTGATCTTCATTTCTTAAAGTAATGATGGCCACTCGTTTTTCTTTACTTAGCTGCGTTTTTCTTGCCATAATACAAAATGAGAAGGTGTGTCCAAACTTTCGGTCTGTAATTTATATAAATTTATTAATGTCTGCAAACGTTTTGTCAATCAAGGTACTAACAGAACCCTGTCCTGTAACTCCAAATAGACACACTGAAATTGAAGTATCACCAAAAATAAAAAAAAATAAAAAATACACACTTCATTAAAAAAAAAAAACTTTAATACTGTATATTATATATCAATATACTGTATACATATATACAATACATGCATACAACACATCCTACACACACACACATACACACACAGTACACATCCTACACAAATATATCCTACACACACACACACACACACACATACATGATAGTGTGTGTAATAATATCATAATATCTTGAATTACATGATAATAATATGAAAAATATAGTCTCAAGCAACGATTAGCAGGCCCAAGCACCTGTGCCATCGCCACCTGGGCACACCACACAATCTGTGTCTTTTGAGCATGTTAAGACCTCCAAAAAGTCAACGGCACTGGGTGCACTGCACAACCTGTGGCCTTTTGAGGACGCTAACACCTCTAAAAAGCCACGGACGATGTCACTGCATAGGCTTAAGGCATTGTCACGGCTGGACATGTTTTTCTGGTGCGCCATCGCCAGCTGTGTGCAATATACAACCTTTCGAGGATGTTATGACCTCCAAAAAGCCCCAGATGCTAATGTCACTCAATGTGGGCCAGGTTTGATGGTGATCATAATGGCACAGGTGCTTGGGCCGGTCATCATTTGTGTATAGTATATGTGTGTATAGTGTGTGTGTACCGTAGGATGTGTGTAGGATGTGTGTATAGTGTGTGTGTATGTGTGTGTATGTGTGTGTGTGTGTAGTATGTGTATAGTGGCTGTGTGTGTGTGCGCGCAGTATGTGTGTGTGATTGTTCAGCTCAATGAGATCTAGAAGTGTACCAAGTTTGACGTGTATACGTGCAAGTGTGTATGAGCTAGGCAGCAAAAGAGTGAGAGACATAGTAATTTTATTTTATTTTTTTATTTCAAATAAGTATTTAAGTAATTATCACATGGGATAGTATACAGACAGACATGTCCATGAATGACATGCAACTTAGAGTCTCATCCCCATACAGTGGATAAAGTCTTCTGTAAATGTCAATCGGTTTTATGCCTTCAATCACAAGATCACTACTTCCAGTTTGATGTGATTGTCATTTTATTATTTACAAAGCCAATACAATTTAACATAAATCGTTATACTTTTTTATATTATTAAAGACAAAAAGGTATAACACGACTCAGGATGAGACACACATGAGGCATGTGGCACATGCACATTCTCAGTAAGTCTAGCACTACTAAACCACAGGTTCCTGTTGACACTTCAAACATGTGTACTCACACAGTTGGCATACTGGTTTTAGTATACCCATTTACCATAGAATGAAGTTTGTTATTGGGTAATTTAAAACAACATGTAATGTCAATATAAACACATCTTTACCTGGAAAACTCGGTGTTTGACAGAAAACAAACAATATTCAGTGTTTGATAGAAAACAAATAATATAATGGATTAATTTGCATAGATCACTTAGAATCTCAGTAACGTCAATATGAGTTCCAAGTTATAAATTACAAAATTGTGGAAAAGGTCTGAGTTGAACACTTATGAGAGGCATTGAGGGGGAAACATATTTTTAAATACACTATATGGACAAAAGTATTTTGCAATGGCATTGTGTCCAAACACATACTTCAATATGGATTTGGTCCCCTTTTGCTTCCACTGTTCTTGGAAGGCTGTCCACAAGATTTTGGAGTGTTTCTATGGGAATTCATGCACGTTCGTTCTGCAGCGCATTTATAAGGTTAGGCATTGGCGTTGGACAAGTAGTAGTGATGGGAAGTATAATTAATGATAGTGACTCGGTTCTTTAAATTTCATTCATCAAAATGAACAAATCTTTTTTTTTTTGAGTCATTTAGTTCATTTTATTCTTTTGATCAGAAATAAAATAAAAATTTCAGTAAAAAGACCCCAAACACATCTACATACACAAATTGTGGTTATTGTTCAAGTAATGAAAATATTACAATTTCATCTAAAGAAATATGATAAACAGATTGAGCTCACCTTTCATATCTTCTGGTCCGAATCGTTTCGTTCTTTTACACTATTAGCATCTATAAGAGTCTTGTGACAAAAGAACGGTTTTGACCAGAAGACTCATGAGGAGAACCACTCAATTCTGTTTCCAAAATTCTCATTCTCTGTGTGCCTCTTCTTCAAAAATTCATTGATTTGCAATCTCCATTCCAGTTCATTCAAAAGGTGCTCAATGGGGTTGAGGTCAGGGCTCTGTGCGGGCCAATCGAGTTCTTTAACATAGAACTCATCAGACCATGTCATTATAGTCCTTGCTTTGTGCAAACAGTCATGTTGGAATAGAAAAAGAACCTTCACCGAAGCGCCACCACAAAGTTGGAAGCATAGCATTGTCTAAGATGTCTTGGTATACTAAAGCATTTAGATTATTCCTTTGGATAAAGGGGTTGATTGAAACACTTGAATTGAATAATTAACAGGTTTGTCTAAATACTTTTGTCCATAGTGTAGTAATTATCAACTAATTATTTTTTCAGAATTAATTTATTCAAAATATGGTATTATAATAATAATAATAATAATAATAATAATAATAATAATAATAATAATAATAATAGTAATAAATTTGCATTAAACCCATTCCTAATCTAATAATAAAATAAATCTAACATTTTTGGCTTTCCTGTCTTAAAGAATGTGAAAACGGAATAACAGCTTGTTGTGTAGCTTAAGCAGTTCCCTTTTCCCCCCAGGAACATAAAGTGCTTCTCAGATTTATAATCACAATTGTTTATTCGACACCTTTTCTGGTTCTTGTTACGGAAACGCTGAATTCAGCGAGAGACTACATTTCCCAGTACAAAAATCAGCCTACAAATATGACCGGCATGGGCTACACTAGCAAGTACTCATGAACTATCGAAGTGTACTTTTCAGGGTGCTCCCTACCCACTGCTCCGTGCGCAGGGAATGTCAGTTAAGTGAACTTACCTAGACAAAATACCACCAATCGAAACAACCTGCAACGTCACCAGAGTAGACGTCACTTCCTCTATGCATTACCCTGGTAACATTATGTTAACTCTCGCTGCTACTGTAGAAATTTCACACTACGGAAATTACATATTGAATATTTATTGAAACAAAAAAACTGATACTATTATAAAACATATACTACTAAAAATGTATATAACTCGTTAATATATTATTTTATTAATTTACCAGATGTATGGAGAATAATTTTTTCATGCTTCAGCGAGGCGCAATGACTGATGGGAAATTTTTCATGTCCAATTCCGGCAAAGTGACGACCAATTGTTGACTTGTTCCCTACACCGTTCACAGATCTCTTTGAATTGGGCAGTATCGCTCCCTGCGGTTTGGAATACCACTTAACATGGCTGAATCCCTGTGTAGTGTAATTGGCGTGGAACTTCGAGGCCGATCAGAACGCACCTTCTGACATTCACAGTCATGTGATTTCACAGCACTCACCTGCACGCAGCATAAAAGTGCTCTGCCCCTCACATTGTGTGAATAAAGTGCTCAGTGTGCTTGCACCCAATTTGATACCAAGCCTTTTGTTCATGTGGTTTGCTGTCCTGTTTTGTTTTTGTTGATTTACTGCCCCATTTTTGATGTTTGTAGGTTGGCTTTGAATGATTTATGGTTTTTATTGAAAGGTGGGGCTCTTTTGTATGTATCTAGAGTAAAGTTATTTCATTTTAAAATCACAGACAGCATCTGATTAAAACCAATCTGCTAAGGCTTATGTCCATTTCATTATTAAACACAGTTAGCTGGCAATATTTTATACAGTGTTTGTTAAGGGGCCAGACCATGGCTGAACATGATCACTGCAGGAAGTATGCCTAGGCAAATAAAATAAAATATATTTCCGTATCATATACATTATATATATGTAATATACTTACAGTTACTTAAGCTTGAGATGAAAAAGTATTTTGTAAAACAGATTTATGTCATTTTAGTCAAATGTCTTCTAATCCTCCTGTTTTATTATTTATTATATTTTTTTATTTAAAAACTAATTATATCAGGTGGCACGGTGGTGTAGTGGTTAGCACTGTCACCTTGCACCGCCAGGGTCCGGGTTCGATCCCCGCCAGGCTCGATTCCCGTCTCTGTGTGCATGGAGTTTGCATGTTCTCCCCATGCTTGGTGGGTTTCCTCCGGGTTCTCCGGTTTCCTCCCACAGTCCAAAGACATGTAGGTTAGGCTAATTGGCGTTCCCAAATTGCCCGTAGTGTGTGAATGAGTGAGTGTATGTGTCTGTGCCCTGCGATGGATTGGCACCCTGTCCAGGGTGTACCCTGCCATGTGCCCGAAGTCTCCTGGGATAGGCTCCAGGCCCCCCGTGACCCTGAATACAGGATTAAGCGGTATAGATGATGAGTGAGTGATGAACTAATTATATCCATCTGGATAATTATGTTTTATTAAAATCTAATTTCAAAGGCCTTGGTTTGAACAGCACTGTCACACTGTCTGTAATGGTCACCGAATATCAACCCATTACAGTATTTGTCTACTGACACACTTATTATATCTAGCCTTCTAACAGGCTATAAAATGGAAACATACTCCATTGATGAAGATATCAAAGATCTACAGTTGTGGTCAGAATACAGTATTGGGTTTGTAATGATTTTCCCCCTTTTCTGGGGCAGAATAATTGTACAATCTTTAGAAAGAAAACATAAAGTAAAACATACCGTAGCATTGTGCTACCACTACCAACAGTTAATACCTTTTGCTTTTGTATGTATAATTTTCAACTGTGTTGATTTTATTTTCTTGAAAATAATTTTCTCCTGAAATAAACACTGCAACCACACATTATAACCACTGTTTTTTTTTATAAACGTTTATTGGTCTATTCGTGAATGTACTGCACAGCGATATAGTTAGCACAACATAGCAACAAATAAACTATATTACAGTTTACCCAATTAGCACTGCTAACTAAGTTCTTTGCATCAATTGTAAGTTACTTTGCATAACCTTTATAACAGCAGGCTATTCTACACCATATTCTCTTTCTGACCTTATTTTTAATACCAAACCATTTAGCTATTTACTTTTCACTACTGTTCTGACAAGCCATTTTTTGTAACTTATAATAAGCTAGCTGTAAAACAACTTTTTTAAATGGTGCTATTAGCTTTCTATTAGCTAGCATCCGTTTATCACTATAAAGTCAATCAGCATAATTAATGGTGAGAATATCATTGGCTTCTTTAGCCAATTTAAATCCTGTAACTACATAATAATTGTAGTGTATGATAATCATTATAATATCACTATAAAAAGACTATGACATCTAGTCTTCATACAATACAGTATAAAGGAAGCTAGAGCTTGAGGAAAAAGTATTTATTATAATATTTTGATCATTCATAAAAAAAATGCTGGCAATCTTGTTCGCATGATAGAACGTTTAAACATAGCTAATGATTATAAGTGATTACAACTGCAAAATGGTAAATAATGTTTACTATATTTAACAATAATAAATGCCTAAAATGGATAGCTCTATAAACTTTTTTTTCTATCCCAGATCACAATATCAATAATTCAAGAGTCAAAATAAGAAATATCATAAAACAAATCGGCCTTTATTAAGTTACCCTGCATCAGATTGCTACTGCAGTATACTCTATCATTCAATAGTAAAGAAGAATGAAATATGAATAATATACATGTATATATTTTACAAAATGTCCTGAAATCAAAAATGTTCATTTCAACATGTCCTTTCCCCATATTGGGAAGTACGGCGAATGAAAAACTCCCCGTAAAACTTGACCAGCTTGGGACACCTGTGTTCCCAGCATTTTTCCCTAAAGGACAGCAGAGAAAATGAGGTGAAGCACTCTTTTATCAGCTGAGATGTCTTCAGACATAGTCTTTCCTGCTGTACGAACTGGGAGCCACTGAGCGGTTTGTCATCGAATAAGCCCCACGGTTCACAGGAACGTACTTCATTTCCTGTTCTGTAGGTGGACAGCTGCAACACAAAATCGAGCCTCCAACCAGCAACATGGCTGCAGCACCCCACCCCAAATACAGTGAGGCACCAATCTCCATCTTCTGGGACTCAGGTACAGCTAGGCTGTAGAACTGCCGAACGATGGTATTGGCAGACCAGGACACAGGAATAAGTTGTATGAGAGCTGCGATTATGAAGGCAACACCAGAAATGATCATCACACGGGCCTTGGCAGTCTCGTCCTCGATACAAGTGGTGCACTTAGCTCCGACAATGGATATCAGAAGGGCCAGGAGGCCCAGGACAATAGCCACTACGGTCAGAGCGCGGGCCGCCTGCAGGTCCTGAGGGAGAGCCAGAAGAGAGTCGTAGACTTTACACTGCATCTGTCCAGTACTCTGAAACACACAGCTCATCCAAATGCCCTCCCAGTAAATCTGAGCTGTGATAATGTTGGTTCCAATGAATGCAGTGACCCTCCACATGGGAAGAGCACAGCACACAATGCTGAGGATCCAGCCGAGAGTAGAGAGCGATATTCCCAGAATTTCAAGCCCCAGTGCAGCCATAGTGTCCTTGTTTCTTCGGCAAATCTAAAAAGCTCTTATCCCTCTGTCTTACTTTTCTCCAAAAAATTAACTTGAGGTCTCAGGAAAACTGAGATATGTCAGACGCATGTCCTGGTTTAGTATGCTACGTCGTGGTTAGAGCAAGGCAGTGTGATCAGTTTGCGTGGATCTGCCCTTGCAATATTTATAATGCGTAGAGTAAAAAAGCCTTAACTACCTGACAGGTGATATCAGATGATAAGGTGCGATTCTGGCATTGGCTGGCCTTCCTCAGATCTGATCTTTAAAATATCCCTTCGCCGATAGCACAGTTTCAACAACGGTTTGTTTATTGGAAGTAACTGCAGTATAATGAACGCCCAAGGCTTGGCTTGTTACCTGATGTTAATGGTTAGCTAGTCTCATCGGTGCTGGCAGTGTGTAAAACAAGACTTATGGGAAATGTCTCTCTGCTGTCATGCCTGTATAGAAATATTGACCATCTTAGATTACTATTAAGACTGGTTAAAAAAAAAAAGACTATGATTAATATTATAGTTTTATCCCAGTTTTCATACTATCTTTCCCATTTTTATGCATTTAGACTGAAATGATGGTAGTCTACAAGTATGGATATAAACCCATTTTATACCAGGCCATAAAAACTAGCAGTATAATGAATCATCTCTATAAAGTGATATAATATGTGTGCAACAATTTATGGGTATGTTTTGGAGAAACGGCCTTAGTTTTGGTAATGCAACAGAACACTTTTGTTACAAACACTAACTAACTGTAGTGAAACAGGGAAATGCATAAATGCTGTAGTAAAAACTATAAATAAAACATAAATCTAGACAATTCAGTTAAACATTAAGGATATTATAAAACACTCCTTTACAATAATTTTAAATCATAAAAAAAAAAATCTTTCCTTCCTTTATTTTCCTTCATTTACTGATGGTTGGAAAGTGACTTGGAGGTAGTTTAGGGTTATTGTTGCAACATTCAGAATGTAGTGTTCTATAGATTGATGATTCGCATAGTGGGTCTGGGTCTCCCCAAGGGTCCATGATGCATAGTCGGCCATAATACAGTTAGTTAGTTAGTTAGTTAGTTAGTTAGTTAGTTAGTTAGTTAGATAACTGAATGTTTGATTGATCATTTATTACAGTAGTGTAAATCACAACCTGTCACTATGAATCTATTGTGAATATTACAATTGTTGTTTGCTAAGTACTGTAGATTTAGCCATAAGAAAAAGTGAAAAAAGTTAAAAACTAAATTTTATTGGCCTTTTGTCACTTTTTTTTCTTGAGGACATCACATCCGCAAGATCTGACACAGGATTAAGGCTGGATACACGTCCTGTCACAAACCACTCAATTTCTCCAAGCTTGGAGCAACAGTTCGGGTTAGTAGTCTTGAGCAAGTGCCCAATGATGGTGACACTGCAATAATAGGACTTACCAAACTCCCAACCCTTTGATCAGCAATCAGATCATCACATGTCTGAGCCATCACTGCTCCAGTTTAAAACCTCCAATAATTAGGCATAATATTATTATACATATATATAAAATGAGTCAAATGTTGGAGTATTTCAAAATCAAAATCCAGCCTCTTGTTTAAGCTTCATAAGCTTCGTAACTTTAATTTTAGCTTAGAGCATGCTTTCAAACATTTCAGAATTCATAGACTGTGATGATGGATTGGTTCTCCCTGCATTTCTGATTAAATGAGAAATTTGTTGCTGTAGCTGTCATTGCACCATACAGTAGGCTGATAATAATAAAAAATATATATTATTGACACCATTGTGGTTGTTACTATTATTTATCACATTACAGTATTTTATTGTGGAAAAAAAGAGTTTTTGTTGCGATGAACATTAATGAAAATAGTAAAATGATTCACTCACATAAAATGTAATTTTTGTTGTTGTTTTTAAAGAAAATTTAATATTTTAGAGATTCAACTTAATTTAATGAGTTGTTCCGATTGAGTTTACAATCAGGAATGGAAGCAAAATTTCCATTCTAAAACCATGCCAACTCCCCTAATGTTACCCACACATGGGCCAAACAAGTGCAGAAAGAATATATTTATTTCAGTGTTTAAATGGATAAGAGAAATTATCTACTGATAATCCATTCAATAGGTAGCTATCGAATGGATTATCAGTGGTTTAGACTAAAAAATCATTACGATTAGGCCTTATTGGGTTTTATTGAGTTGTTAACATGATGATCATTTTTACTCTGATTCTGACTTTTTTAATTATTAGTGGAATATTAGGGTCCTTGTAAACCATATTGTAAACATTTCTTGTATGATCTATAATATGCTGAAAAAGGATATATTGTATGTGGACTTTTTCCTCTGAGAATGTTTATTTATATATGCATTTATTTATTATGTGTTTTCCTGCTTGCTTGCTTGTTACGTAAATAAGATACATGTTTTTTCAGCATGTCTTGCAAAGTGTAGCACACAATTAATTTATCACCTTGACTCTTTTTATATCAATCAAATATAATTCAATAAACTTTGAATAGAACTTAAAAAAAAACTTTAATAAAACATATTTATTAAACAAAATTTCAGCACAATAAATGAAAGGTTAAAAATTAAATTAAAACACATGTTTCATTTTTGCCCCTGTAGAAAAATGCACAGTAATGTAAAAAGTATTTGTTATACTGTATATACAATAATTTTATCTCCTATATTTGATTATATGTTGTATTACTTGTTTGCATACAAGAACAATTTCAAACAAATTTACACAATCTGATAACATTCAGCTTCACAGATTAAATTTATCTTGAAATAGACAGATGCAAACTATCAGTTATTTGATTTTTATATTATGACAGTATAAACACTGATTATGAACTGAAAGGAAGAACTGAAACTGGGTCCAACACAATAGCAAGCTGAACAAATTACCATTCTGTATTGTTGGTGTTTTCAATACTTCTGCCAGAAATATTGTTTAGTCATTAGTAGTATTAAAATATCACCTTCCAAAAGCACAATAAATAGGCTTGAAATAAATAAATAAATAGGCTATTTATTTGATCATGTAGTAGTTAGAATTATTCTTGGTACATATTAACACAAAATTACTATTTAGTTATCTTAACCTTTTCAAAATGTAAAAATGTCAAGACTATTTGCAAAACCTTTTTCTTTAGTGATTATTTTGAAAAATAATACAAAAAAGGATTTATGTATAAACATATAAATGTGCAAAAATACAAAACACTTTTTCCCCTGATGTACTAATCCTGGCAATTGTACTTTACCCAGGGTGATTCTTCACCGGATTAAGGGTTAAACATTAGAAATGTCATAAATATCAAAATGGCTCAATACAAATCAGACTTGGTTGCTTGTCTAATCCTTCTAGTGACAGCTGCTGATAAATACCCTCAAAGGTGGTTTCTGTTCATTTCTTTCACAGAAGAATTTTAAGGTATATTATACCTTGGAATGAAGATTAACCTACTGAAGGGAATGGTGGAATTTATGGTTTTATAGGGTGAATGCTGGTAAAGTGGGAGACTTAATATTGATCTTGTGTATCTTGACATGTACCTGTATATCATCAATGATTATTTATTTTTTATTTTTTTGCATAAAGAAATCTTGTGAAGTGACAGAAAAACTGGGTGACAAAAATGTATCCCACTTTACCCATGTTTACCCTATGTTTCCATATTTATATACTTTTTTTTATTTATGCCTTTTTAGATCTTTTATAACATGGTAAAATATTTTAAATAATACATTGTATTATTAGTAGTTTATGCTCCTTTTTCAGTTTCTCACCCATTTTATTATTATTATTATTAGTAGTAGTAGTAGTAGTACTACTACTACTACTACTACTAGTAGTTGTTGTTGTTGTTGTTGTTCTGCATTTGCTGTTATTTAATTATTTTATTTGTTACACTTATAAACTTGATATTCAATTATAAGGATAAATCTGTCTACATACTTCATTATATGATCTTTAGAAAAACCTGTTTATGATCAGACATTTCCCACACTGATCTTCCTTTTGTAATGTAAAGATAATTACACATATTAGATGTAACTTTATGTCCCTGATAAGGATAATATCATTAAGGGCCTAAAGGTATATCATTTAGATTTATAGTACATGGTATGTGACTGGGTAAATTAAATAAAGTGTCTAAAATAAACTGTAATATATTTGCTTTCAATATCATTCAAACCCATTTTTTGTATAATAAAAAAGAAAGAAATATCATCGTTAGCGATCTTCAGGCAAATCAAACTTTTTTTTGTACTGTAATTAAAATTTCTTAATAAAATATTGGTCTATTTTGCCCTTGGTTAGATTTTTTCTTCCCTCTATATAATCCAGTCTAAACTAGATGTTGTGTGGTTGTCAATGACATCATATCAAAATCTACCTTTGCATTTCCCACTTGATGATTCATGGCTGTGTATGTATGTGTGTGTTTGTAGTTTCTGTTCCGTGAGCAACGGGATGAGGCCTCCTGGCGAGTTTCTGTTTGCTCAGATTGTCTTCTCCAATGTCACATACGCACATGCGCACTGAGATTTACTCGGGTGTTGTCACACTTGTAACCATGTAAATAAGCCGTCACTTAAACAGAGTTAACACGCGAGGCTAGGTTTTTGTGTGGCCAAAACAGCCGGAGACAACAGTGCTGGATGCTGGGCAAAGTTCACAAACCTAGTTGGGTTATATTCGGGTTAGTAGGTACTGGTTTTATCGATTGATGTCTGTCACCATCACTGCTGACACACATGACAGATTTCCCTGATGGCATCATGAAACTTTTTCATCTTTGTTCTGTATGGCAGCTAAATCTGTTAATCTCTTAACATTTATTCCTGTCCCAAACATTTCCTGTCCTAAAAGTTTTAATGTATGGGGGAAATTAACATAATTAAGCAATTACATGCATAGGAATTGCAATCACGAAGATGATGTTTTGGAAATAAGGTTACATTTTCATTTAAACAATTAATTTAAAACTTCAATGGGACACACTGTACAATGCAACAGTTACTCTCCAAAACAGATTAAGTGCTTATATAAAAAAATTATATATCGTTTTTTATACATACTGTATAAAAAAACAGTTTTTCAGCATATCTATGGAAAAATAGTCTGTAATATTTTTTTTTCCAAAAAAAAGCAATCTTGCTGAATGATAGTAGCTACAGGTTAACGCTTGTGCATCATTTATTTTTTGAGCATCCATATTTCTCATCTTGAACCATATATCCGAAAGAAAAAAAATACACTGTAATATTACACACAATTCTTACACAGTGTACACGCCCCATTGCTTATGTTTGGGGGATTAGGGAGTGTCTCAGTGCTGAACAGACACCGCCTATTCTGTTCCTTCGAATCAGGACATGACTGGGGCTAATGTGATGGAAATTCCGGATCTTTTCTATGAGTCAGATATTTTGACTCGACTCTTCATATGAGTCGACTCTTTCGCCTCACAAACAGGTTTTCGTTCATGCGCCTTGCCCAGATTTTTAAAAAAAAGTATCATTTATATTTTTTAAAAGTTTGTCTCTGCCTGTTGCTTAAAATGTTGCATGAAATCTAATTTATTGTCATGAAATCTAATGTATGTCCAAAGATGCCTTTTGCACAGCAGTAACTTTTAAACCTGATTAAATACATTTTTAAAACAAAATGCTAGACATGTGCACTGACAAATACAGTATGCTTTCCAGGCTATTCTTGGCCAGGTATATTTACGGTTAGAAAGTACAGGATACAAGGTTTAACACTACTTTCAGATTAGAGCACTACTTTGTATTATGGATTAAACGGCGCTCTTGTCCGCCGTGCGCGTTAATCTCAGCTGCGCATGCGCTGCTGCTGCAGAAGGCTGTGCCCAAATCCATATAAGCAGCATTCTAAGGGTTCACAATAGTATAGTAGACGTGAATGGACATTGTTCGCTATGTAGTACTGTACACTGCAATTTGGGACGAGGCCAAGGTTTTAACAACGCGTAGTATTAGATAAGCGTTGTGAGGATAAAATTGTGAAAACTAAAAATGTGCACACAATGTAAAAAAAAAATTATTAAGATCATATTTATTAAGACTTGTCTTATAGCTACTATTACCCGATAGTATCTCCGATTAAAATAAATAAATAAATAAAAAATAGTCTTAATGCGTGAGGTCCAGGGATTAAAATGTCATGCAAAAACCTTCCAACCGTCGTTTGCATGAAACAACTGAAAAAAGAAATAACCCAAAAAAGTCGCTGAGCAGGTGAGATGAACCTGATCTCACACCGGATTTCACCTTGTCTCATATGCGTTTGTCGTTCTATAATGCTGTAATATTGCGGATATCATACACTATTACTATAACTTTTATTATTATTATTAGTAGTAGTAGTATTCCAAGGTAATTCTACCTGTGTATTTCACTTTTATTATAAATAAGGGTGCGGTTTCTGGTCTTTCAGGATCTTCAGGAGTCGGTTCCTAATGTTCAAATGCTCGTTTAAAAAAAGAATCGAAGACTCGAAGAGGCACTTCAACGTAAATCGCCTCGATACGCAACGTCACTGCTTTTACACGTAGTTTGTTGTCACATCCTTTCAGTTCAAAGTAGTTGAGGAACGCACGACATTTTTCATTATAGTCATTTAGATATTGCTTGGGTGGAATTAAAAGTAAAATTTGAATGCAAATTATTAATGATTAACCAAAGTAGAAGACACATTTATTTTATACGTGATAATGATTAATCAAAACCACAATGAAACAGCAAGTGTTGTGCAAGCCCCTATGTGTATTTACATTTTTCTCAAGGTTTGTTCAGTTTTAGTTACCTTTTCATCTATGGAAAACCTGGAGAACAAAGCCTCTGCGATGATAGGTCGGTCGTTGGACAGCGGTGATCCGTGATAGGGCTGTTTGAAAAGACTGATTATTGACTGGCGGTTTCAGAAAACTCGCGTCATACGTTTGATGTCTGTTGAAATCACACGCGACTTCAGTGCCAGGTCGTAACCTGATCCGCTTGCCTTGCCCTATCTGGTTTAACACGTGTGTCTTACACTTTATGACGTTATTACAGTTGTACCAGGTATTTAAGGATTCCAGAAAACTAGAACAAAACAGGAAAAGCTGAATCCATCAAACACACATCAAATAAATTGGATTTTCACAACCTAGTGTATTCTAAAATGTGACACGGTGGGTCAGTGTTGCCGTGCACCGTCCTCAGGAGTGTGTGCATGGAGTTTGAATGTTCTCCCTGTGCTTGGTGGTCCAAAGACATGCAAATAGGCTAATTGATGAGGCAGATTAGGATAACTGATGCTCGCCCACAAGGCTAAAAATGGCCCAGCGCCCACTCACCTCAAAGCACGTATCACTCCCCATACTGCACCACATACCCTCCGATCCTCCAGGAAATTTCTAAACATTTAGAAATTCGCAAAAACATTTGAATTGTGTATCGTTCCAATTTTAGTATATGCAGGGCAGTAGGAATTTATGGACATTATGGTACCTGTAAAACAGTGTGTGCAAAGGTTTAATGACATTTTAAAAGAGTGCAGTATTTCCTCAGTGCCAGAAGTACACTTAGTGTTAATTCGTGCTACTGTTCATTCAAGATGTGGTGTAGTGGTTAGCACTGTCGTCGCCTTGCACCTCCAGGGTCCGGGTTCGATTCCCGTCTCTGTGTGCATGGAGTTTGCATGTTCTCCGCATGCTTGGTTGGTTTCCTTCGGGTCCTCCGTTTTCCTCCCACAGTCCAAAGAAATGTAGATTAGGCTAATTGGAATTCCCAAAGTGTCTGTAGCGTTAATGCGTGAGTGTATGTGTGTGTGCCCTGCGATGGATTGGCACCCTGTCCAGGGTGTACCCCGCTTTGTGCCCTAAGCCTCCTGGGATGGGCTCCAGGTCCCCCGTGACCCTGAATACAGGATAAAGTGGTATAGAAGATGAGTGAGCAAGTGAGTGTTCATTCAAGATATTGCTAGAAAAACTGCACAATGATTACAAGTACAGTAATCTCTACTATAATTATAGTTTATATTTCTCACATTTACATAATCTGGAAAATACATAGAACATGATTTTTTTTTTAAAGTAAGAAAACCTGTTTATAAAACATGTGTGTGTTTAGGCTTTTTATAGACACTCCCCAATACTATTTTAATCCTTTAAACTTTCTTCTTCCCTTTGGGCATCCCGTGCCCTCTGTTCCCAAGCTGAGTGATGCACACACACCCGACTATCCACATGATGTAAAAGAGAATATGGTTCATCAGACCAGGTTCTTTCATTGTTTTATTAACCAGTTGTGATGCTCACATGCCAATTGTAGGCATCTTTGGTGGTGGACAGAGTTCAACAGGGACACCCTGACTAGTCTGCAGCTACACAGCATTGCTGATTCACTGGTTGTCTCTTTTTAGGCCATTTTTGGAAGGATCTAATCACTTCATACTGGGAATACCCTACAAAACATGCCATTCTCATCCAGTTGTCGAGTCATCGCAATTTGGCCCTTGCCAAAGTCATTCCTGACATCTGCCCATTAATGCAGCTTCTTATAGATCAGCTCTGAGAACTGACTGTTTTTGTTGTTTAATATATACCACCTTTGACAGGTGCCACTTTAATGAGTCAATCAATTATATCCACTTAACTCTGTGATTTTATTGTTGTGGGTGATCTGTGTATATAAGCCCGTAAAAACATTTGAAGATGTACCAACATGATCTCTCCGTATCAACCCTGAATGCAAGCTGTTTTTTCCCATGTAAAACAAAACAAAGAATCACACCTGTGAAGGTATTTTAGACAGGTTGTATCCTGTTCACATGCAAGATCTGTGCTTTGTGTTAGACAGCACAACATACATGCACAGTATCGAATACACCATTGGAAGAGATTAAAACAAAGTGGAATGACTTGATACTGATCCAATATTTCAGGAGAGTGTTTTTTGTAAGCTAAATTATTTAAATCCGGAACGTGCTACAGGCGTAAGCTGTAGTTCCTGGTATGGGTTCCAGATCCACAATAGCCCTGAACATATTAGGAGCCCATACCAGAAACATTAAGAGTGAGGCGTGAATGCACCTTTGATGAGGCAATCTATTAAAAGTTTGTATTTTAATTTGGAGCAAAAATTTTACAATGAAAAGTGACCAGAACCCCATAGGAAATGGATCTTCAACTCTAGTCCTAGTGTCTAGTCTAAACACTGTTTGTTGATTTTTCTGCTCAGACTTATTCAACTAATCAGTGGGTGTGTTTAGGTGTTGGTGAATAACAAACGGTGCTTCTTACTAGCCCTCTAGGACTGAACTTAAAAAATTCTTGATATAGGATAATACCATATCAGTATCACGCTTAAACAATCCTAAAAACACCTGCTGGTGATGGTTTCCTGTACAAGCCCCAAGCATAGCTTTGAACAACATCAGTGTTTTCTGTAACACACCTAACCCATACAGTATAACAGCTAATTATGAACACTACTGACATATTGCAAAATGATGTTAGATGTTATAAATAAATTTGTTAGCTGTGAGGTCATTGCGCAGCACTCTTAAAATAGTTCGACAGATTATCCAGATGTTTTATGAAATATTTCTTCCGCTTTTTGTAAGAGTTATCAGAACTTAAGAACAAAGTTCTGCAAATACGTTGATATAGTCCTTTAGTGTTGTGATGACACGCTCACAATGCAGCTTTCAGGTAAAACTGGTCATACCTGAAACGTTCTAGTGTGTTTGCTAGTTTAGGCTTGTTCAAATAAAACGGTTAATACTGACATGTAGGTGTAGTACCTGTGTCTATGTGAACATTAATAAAATTATCTGAACTTTAATACTTCTTCTAAAGAATTTATTTCAACATTCAATACAAATGAACGAAGGTGTATGCATTCTACAGGGTGGGTCATTTATATGGATACACCTTAATAAAATGGGAATGGTTGGTGATATTAACGTCCTGTGACTAATGCCACTCTCCAGTGACATGCGGCGAGTGCTACGCTGTGGGCTCTTGCTAAGTGAAGGTAGGACAGCCACTGATGTTTGTTCATTAGTGACAGTTTTCATGCGTCCACATTTTGGCAAATCCAACACTGAACCAGTTTCACGCAACTTAGCAAGCAATTTGCTAACTGTAGCATGGGAGATGGGTGGTCTTGTAGGGTGTCTTGCATTGAAATCTGCTGCAATGACCCGGTTACTGCGTTCACCAGATATCAACACAATTTCGATCCGCTCATCACATGTTAACCTCTTCGACATGTCAATGGGTGTGAACAAAGAGAAACTTGTAAATAACTCATGAAGGAATAAAGTTATATTAAAACCGAGCACATCATTGTTTTTCTTGTGAAATTCCCAATAAGTTTGATGTGTCACATGACCCTCTTCCTATTGAAAAAACAAAAATTGGATCCAAGATGGCCAACTTCAAAATGGCCACCATGGTCACCACCCATCTTGAAAAGTTTGCCCCCTCACATATACTAATGTGCCACAAACAGGACGTTAATATCACCAACCATTCCCATTTTTTTAAGGTGTATCCATATAAATGGCCCACCCTGTCTATCAGATGACCCATATAACAGCAGCACTATCAGCTACTACCATCTGTAGTGACAACAACAAACACACCCATGTTTGTCTTGCTACAACTTAACTCACCGGATTAAAACACAACTTTGTCATTAAATGGACCAGGATACACAACTGCGACACTTTAGACCTAGCATTACAATGCTGCAAAGTAATTTTTCACTATTTATAGAGGTAAATTTTTGCCTAGAACTGGGACAGGTCTATAAGATACTCTCTAGTTTAAGTGATTGTGGTCAACGTGGTGTTCTGCCGATGTAGGCCAACCATCTCAAAGTGCAGAATGGGTTGCTTTAGCATTTTTGTCAGCTCAAACCAGTCTAGTCGGTCTTGTCTGACTTCAGAACTTCTGCTGACTTTTAGATGATTTTTGTTTTCTGCACCCTCTTTTGAAAACAAAGGAGATTGAAGTTCTTCCTGAAAGAAGGGGGGGGATGATGTGGGGGGGGATAAGGCTGCAGCCTATCCCAGGAGGTACACAAGCCACAAGCCCTTAATACATTGAATATTGAATATTTTGTTTTACAGTGCAACTTACCGATTTCTCAATTATGGCACATGAAATGCTCTCCGAGTAGGATTACACTGTCAGCGTAGCACCATGTAGGGGCTGAAGCACAGTTTGCATGAAATATTCACATGTTCAATGCCATTCTTTTTCCACGTTTCTGTTTTGAGTGTTGTTTATTTATTTATTTATTTATTTATTTATTTATTTATTATATGCTGTAGTTAACCATTGGTTCTGTTTCTCAAGTGTCATTCTATGTACCACATTTTTTCTTCTCCACAATTCATTGTTCCTGTTTGCTACCATATGTTTGTTAATGTTCAGTGTTAGGTGTATCGTGTCACGAAAAATACACTTGCTGCACTTGCATTTGCTTTCGCCTTTACATACAGTACATGCCATATTTCATACATGACACAATTCCGCAGACTGACCCAACAGGTTACTTTTACTGCATGAGCTTTAAAACTGCACACAAGTTAAATGACGGGAATAAAACCTTCCAAAACTATAAAGGTTTAATCGTCTTGTTCTCAAAGCTCATTATTTCTATGATTGGGTGACACTTGGATTAAAATTCCTGCCATTCTAAATTTGTGCCTAAACTCAATAATAACTATTTTCTTTCTGGATAAAATTCTGTAGAAAAATAAAAAAAAAACTGAACACTGCTACTGAGTTTCCTATAAACAAAATGTTCCTTCTATTCTTCTTCAGAACTAAAACAACCGGTCTGTCAAGCACAGGGGCAGGGCTAAATGTCAATACAATATACCTAATAGTGTGGTATTCCTTTTTAAAGCATTCATTGGGTTGTATATACTGTAATGAAGACAATTTCCATTACTATAAACTGAATTTTTCTAAACAAATAAGTTTAAATTGTTTAAGTAGCGGTATATAAAAGAAAACAATGCCATTTCTCAATTATGGCACATACTTTGCTGTCTATAGTTTTGAATCATGAACAACAACAGAGCAATAAGGCCACACCCACTAGGATTTGAATTTGAAAAATGGGGGATAAAGCAGGTCAGTGTTTAATCAACATGGAGAACTTGACATCTGGTCATGCCCAAGCATGGTGCATCAACGTTCACATCTGCTGCACTTTTAAAAACTGGTTCAGTCAGATCGGGTGACCGCAGATTTTTTCTCACACCCATCCCTCCCCCATTTTAACTAACGCAGAGGCAGAAAAGCACACACAGTTTCATGGAAGGTTTCTACCTGTTCGATTTCACAATTCCAAAACAAAACGAAAACAACAAAAAAAAAAATTTCTCACGACACTTCCCGTCACTGCCCATATATGGCATTATGTTGTGACATTTTCTGTGTGATGTAATTTGATAAGGAAGCGCAAACCCAAATCAAGTTCACCCAGGTTCTCTTGATTGATTTGAAAGATTTTAAATTAAAATATCGGAAGTGGGGTTGGGGGGGACACTGACTTGTGCCAAATATCCCAAGTTCCCTGGGATACATTCCAGGCCCGCTATGGCCCTACACAGGATATGTGGGATGTATCTGAGCACTTGGAGATGAATGACCTTGGGAGTGAAGAACCTTGCTCAAGGATCCATCTACAATTTCCTGCTTATAGCCAAGTATAACAAAGTTTCTTCAAAGCACTTTTGTATCTGGGAACAATTACAGTAAGCATTTCACTCCCTAAAATGCTTAACATTTCACAATTTTACACAACCTAGCCATAGTATATGATATTGTCCCTTTAGTTTTATTTGTTTTTGAATTACAATAATAATATCTATGCATCCATCTAGGAACCTCTTTAGTCCAACCAGGGACCCTGGAGGCCAGTGGTGACCATTGGAGGCCAATCATCACCACTGTATTTATTACCATTTATACGACTATTGTAGGACCTCTGGTCTACATTCAAATGTATATTTACACAATACAGGGAATTTGGTCATGCCAATTAGCCTAATCTGCGTGTCTTTAGACTAAGGGAGGAAATCAGAGAACATGGAGGAAACCCACCACGCACATGGAGAAACATGCAAACTCCATGCCTGCAGATCTGATGAGGGAATCAAACCTAGAACCTGGAGGTGCAGGGCAACAGTGCTAACAACTAAGGCACCGTGCCACCTTACAATAATAATAACATCTGACTGTCAAATACAAATAACCTTATGCTCTTTTGGATTTACAAATGCAAATTAAATGGTATCACATGATTTTTAGGATGATCATGAACATTATCCCATGATTTAGCTAATAATGTATTATTAGTAAGTCTTATAACTGTTCTTTCTTTGATCTTTTGGAAGTTTAGCTTCTCTAACTGATGGGTATATTTGCAACAACAGACACACCTCTGTATATATGCCTGAAGGCATTTAGCTAGGTTTCTCCCACAGTAATGCAAGACTTTATGGGTGAGGAAATTCAGTCTTTCATTTAATCAATTCATTCAGTTAATAACAGAACAGTTCCTCATTTGCCCGTCTAGTGTTAAATGTCAGCGGTGTCATATGTAAAGAGTGAGAAAAGAAATTGGTTATAGCATGTCAAAGACATTTGTGAATTATTTTCCATAGCATAGAAACTAGCAGCATGGTGGTGTCACTGTCACCTTTCACCTTCATGGTCTGGGTTCGATTCCTGCCCAGGTTCGATTCCCATCTCTGTGTGCATGGAGTTTGCATGTTCACCCCGTGCTTGGTGGGTTTCCTCCGGGTACTCCGGTTTCCTCCTACAGTCCAAAGACATGTAGGTTAGGTTAATTCATTCTCAAATTAGCTGTAGTGTGTGTATGTGTGTGTGCCCTACGATGGATTGGCACCCTGTCAAGGGTCTCCTGGGATAAGCTTCAGGCCCCCCGTGACCCTGAATACAGGATTAAGTGGTAAGAGTGAGTGAGTGAGCATAGAAACACAATCCTGTAGTTTGATTCAGTATGTTTATGTTGAGTTTCTGTCTAACAGATCTGATAGAAAGACTCAGTCCACTACTATGATCTATTTTTCCACATCGTTTCACTTCGTAGTGAATTATACAAATTACTGATTGTTTTACCAACACCAAAATGCCAGAAATTATGACTCACACACTCACAGTTTCAGATGGAAAAAAAGATGACTATACAAGGTTACATATGACATTGTTGAAGGTAGGAAGAACATTAACAGTTGACTCAGAATCTCATGGGGAAGTCTCATCCTTGCAACGAACAAGACCAAACCAGAAAAGTGGGTTGTGACGTAGTGCTTGTGCCACAAACCCCACCCCCTGTCAGATGCTTTTATAGTATCTGCCCCCACTGCATTTGTCAGAAGCTTGCAGAGAAACCACTAAAGAGGTCCATCTGAACAGCGAAAGAGGAAGCCAAGAGAAAACAAAATGGTGTCGGCTGGTCTGCAGATGCTGGGCGCCGCCCTGGGTGTCATTGGCTGGATTGGCGTTATTATAGTCTGCGCGCTCCCTATGTGGAGGGTCACAGCTTTCATCGGCAGCAACATTGTAACATCGCAGGTCCAGTGGGATGGCATATGGATGAACTGTGTGGTTCAGAGCACAGGGCAGATGCAGTGCAAGGTGTACGACTCCATGCTGGCCCTGAGCTCAGATCTCCAAGCTGCACGTGCTCTCACAGTCATCTCTATCGTTGTGGGCATCATGGGCATCCTACTAGCCATGGCTGGAGGAAAGTGCACCAACTGTGTGGAGGATGAGTCAACCAAGTCAAAAGTTGCTGTGACAGCAGGTGTGATCTTCATAATTTCTGGACTACTGTGTCTGATCCCGGTGTGCTGGACTGCCCAAACCGTCATCAGCGACTTCTACAACCCACTGCTCAACCAGGCACAGAAGAGGGAGTTGGGTGCATCCCTGTTCATCGGCTGGGGAGCTTCTGCTCTGCTGATCATCGGAGGAGGTCTGCTGTGTGCCAGCTGCCCACCTAAAGACAACACAGGATACACAGCCAAATACAATGCTCCTACTCGCTCCCAGGCATCTGCACCCACCAACAAGGGCTATGTTTAAAAAATGATTGTCTTACACAAGAAGTACAGAGCAGTTGCCATGAGGACTGGATTTTTGTGAGGACAATTGTGAGATTTAATGTTACTTTTTTGTTTTGCTTTGTTTTTACATATATACAGCATGCAGTAGATCTCACTGCATAACGCCCTGACAAAGTTTTTGTTCATTTGATAAACGTTTTGTTTAAATCTAAAATTTACATACTTTTGAATATGTGATATGTTTTCCCCTTATTCTATACATTTTAAAGAATTCA
Source organism: Clarias macrocephalus (assembly GCA_011419295.1). NCBI lineage: Eukaryota > Metazoa > Chordata > Actinopteri > Siluriformes > Clariidae > Clarias > Clarias macrocephalus. Next base: position 23,078 of record JAAGKR010004176.1, read on the forward strand.
TTGTTTTGTAAATAAATACCTTTGTACAGTATACAGCATTATGTTTTTTCCTTAGCCATCAAACCAAGAAAAAATAAATAAAGTGAAAATTCTCATATTTGACATGAATTATGTTTTTGCTTTGTTTTACTTTTAAAAATGAAAAAGATTAGTTTGAGTAATGTGGCACAGTTATTTTTTTTTTTGTTTGTTTGTTTAAATAGAAATTCAAGTCAGTGCCAGTGATTAATGAATTCCCAGAGGGTGTTGTCTTACCTTGACAATCCAGTCCAGGTGTGGCTCAGTTAAAAAATACTTTTCATGTCATGTAACACACAACTCCACAACATTGGTGATAAAAGCCTTTTGTAAATAGTATTTTTAAAATGTTTACAGTATGTGCATAATGTTTTCCAACTATTTCAATACTATAAATACAAAATAAAACCCATCTATACAAGTTATTAATTTGCATTACTTGTTTTTAATGAGCTCGTTGTTTGTTTAAGCAAACATTCTAAAATGCAGAAATGTGGTCCTAAAACCTTTTACTGGAGGGATATCTGGTAGTGATGTTTCTAGTCAAATGCCAATCAATCAATCAATCAATCAATCAATCAATAAATCAATTAAACTATGAATAAATCAAATAATCAAACAAACAACAAATAAATCTGCCATTAACCAACAATCAATCAGTCAGTCAATGAATTCCTTAATTAATCAATCTAAAATCAATCAATTATTCTATCTATAGCCAACAACAGACATTCAGGAAATTAAGTGACCAATCAACTAATTGTCAGTTATTCAACCACCTGACCAGCATACCAGTCAATAACCAATTAATTAATCAACCAACAAAGCAAACTATCCATCAGTTATTTAAGCAGCCAATCAATCAATCAATCAATCAATCAATCAATCAATCAATCAAATTCCTTCATTTAGTTTAAAAGTCCTGATTTCCTGTACCAGTAAATTAACTTTTATAGATAGATAGATAGATAGATAGATAGATAGATAGATAGAGCTAATTTTATAAGTGAATGTATAAAAATAGGGTGAATATGCAATAACTTGTTAGTAAAACTGACTTTTCATAGCTTTATTCTAGTTTCCACCACTGGAGCATTACAAAAATATGCCATAAAATGTTCTGTGATGTCCAAACATCATCAGGCATGTGTGTTTTGCATAAATGCTGACTAATGCAGCTACAATCCTTAGTGAATTTTGTTTATACAGGTCCAGTGGTCTAACTTTATAAGAACTAAAAATATAAAGGAAAGTAATAACTTTTTAAAATTTGTTTAGTACATCAACTACAGTAATTTTTTTTTTAGTCAGCTAGGGGTCGCTCCGGGTATAGACCCAAAGAGACTTTCAAAACAAAGATTTGGAACAGGGAACAGAGATTTGGGATATCAAATGACTGCTTATTCTTTACTCTAAATGTGCAGAGGACCACACCCTTGAAGTAAAGGGTATAAAAACGGTGTTATTCCCACATGCAGACACATTTCCAAAACTATATCAGGAAGCACTGATTGCAGTTTATGAATAATAATGGCATCCCAAGGCCTCCAGATCCTCTGTGTTATGCTGTCTATATCAGGGTGGCTGGGGACAATCATCACTTGCATTCTGCCAATGTGGAGAGTGACAGCTTTCATTGGAGCTAACATTGTCACGGCACAAATTATCTGGGAAGGTTTGTGGATGGATTGCGTGGTTCAGAGTACTGGACAGATGCAGTGTAAGGTCTACGACTCCATGTTGGCACTTCCCCAAGACCTTCAGGCAGCTCGAGCCATGGTCATCATCTCCATCATAGTGGGTATCTTTGGTGTGCTAATGGCTGTAATTGGAGGAAAGTGCACCAACTGCATGGAGGATGAATCAGCAAAAGCTAAAGCCTGCATTGTCTCAGGGGTGATTTTCATCATTGCTGCTTTCCTCATTCTCATACCAGTGAGCTGGTCTGCCCAGACCCTTATTAGGGACTTCTACAATCCTCTGGTGTCAGAAGCCCAGCGTCGAGAGTTAGGAGCTTCCCTGTATATTGGTTGGGGATCTGGGGCTCTCCTGCTGCTGGGGGGAGGACTGCTTTGCTGGAATTGCCCCCCAAAGGAGAACCAAACTTATGCAGCAACCAAGTTTGCCCCAGTTAGATCGTTGTCCCCAGGGAGGAATTATGTTTGAGCAACAAGGTACTCATGAGAACTAACAACAGTAGATTTTTTTTTCCTCTTTAACTATGTCTCCTATAAGGCATGTATTTCGTTTCTTTGGGATCACATATAGAATTACCTGATTATACAACTTTGATAATAATGAGATGGACACTTGTTTTAACAAATGAATATAGACAAATTAGTATGTGAAAAATTCACACTTGAAAATTCAGTTTCTTTCTATTTTTTTACATTTTGTAATTAAAATTCTATGAATCTAATGATTTATATATGAGTTGTCATGTTGCATTTCTCCTGGGAATTATACAGTATAAAATATAACATTATTTGACCTCTTAGAAATCCAGATTCTCAGTTCAATAGCTGTACAATATGACGAATATAAAGTCAGATCATTTTGTCATGTATGTTTCCTATGCACACACATTTATACAAGGAACAAATATACAATTATAGTAGTGAAATAGTAATATAGTAGTAAAGAATAAATGAATTCCGAAAAATATATATATTGTCTTGGATGAACACTAGAGACTTGCAACTCTGTATGGTGGTGCAATAGTGGGTCAGATGGTTGAAGCTCTGAGGCTATATATATATACTGTAAAACGTTTAAGCTATTTATGAACTTATTTTAGGGATTCTTTCTTGCTTTTGTAAAATAAGGCTACTGTTCTTATCAAATAACAAGGCTCATGTGGCAATATTTCCATCCCACACAGATTTTATCAAATCTTTGCATATCAGAATGGTTAGTAGTGACAATGCACCACCTTTCATATCTGCATCATGCAAGCGTGTGTGCTTCACAGCACAATATATAATTCACAGAGGCTGGCTGTGACTGCTGATAATGGGAATAAAATATATTGTTTAAAATGTCATCACTGATGTTTAGTGTTGACTGAATATCCATAACCTATGATTTTCCCTTGTTCTTCTACACATGGTAAAGTTGGTAAAAGTGAAAGTTTTAAAATGGCATAGCGATTAGTGATTAGCACTGCCTCCCAGGTCTGGTTTTGATCCTCACTTTGGGTCTGTGTATGGAGCATGTCGTTTGCATGTTCTCCACGTGCTTGGTGTTTCCTCCAGGCACTCCGGTTTCCTCCTACAGCCCAAAGACATGCAGATTAAGTGGCATTGCCCGTAGTGTGTAAATGAGCGTGTGGCTATGTGTGTGCCCTGTGATGGACTGGCACCCTGTTCAGAGTGTACCCTGCCTTGTACATAAGTTTTCCTGGGATAGTAACCCTGTATACAGGATGAAGTGGTATAGACGATGAATGAGTGAGTGAGTGAGAGCTGAACAGATGTAACATCATGAACAGAAAGCAGTATGCAAATAACAAAGCAACAAAATGTACATTATTTTAATTAGATCTGCATTGTGTAACATTGACAAGTTTTCTAAAAGAAAATGTAATAAAATAAACTTTTAGATCTTAGGTTTTTAGATGTTTTTTCATCACCTTATGCATGGTAACAGTTACTGAACATAAATTTAATGGTATGATTGTTTATTTTAATCTATAATATTTAGATTGCCTCCCGAACAGATAATACTCCTTTGAGAGCTTACCAACAAAATTCCAAAAAGCTAATCATCCACACAATATAGTGAGACACTTTGTGGCGTGGAGGCGTTAATTGGTAAGAGTTGAGTGAAGTCACGTGATACAATTAGTCGTAATGACTAGCACCTTTGCATGATTACCATGCGGTGTATAAAAAGGGCACAGCGGCACACACATACCATCAGCTGTTTGGGGATTTTTCTAGTGCTTTACACGGTTTGGTAAACGATGGCAGCTGCTGGTCTACAGATTCTCGGTTTGATCCTGGCGCTCATCGGCTTGTTCTGTGAGATCATCATCTGCGCTCTGCCCATGTGGAGAGTGACTGCATTCATCGGGCAGAACATCGTGACCGCACAGACCTACTGGGAGGGCCTGTGGATGACCTGTGTGATCCAGAGTACAGGACAGATGCAGTGTAAGGTGTATGACTCCATGCTGGCCCTGCCGCAGGACCTGCAGGCCGCTCGCGCTCTCGTCGTCATCGCCATCCTCGTGACGCTGCTGGGGCTGCTGGTCGCGACCGCGGGGGGGAAATGCACCAACTGCATCGAGGACGAACAGACCAAGGCGCGGGTGTGCGTGGTGGCCGGTGTGTTCTTCCTGGTCAGCGGACTTCTGTGCCTGATTCCTGTGTGCTGGTCCGCTCATACGGTCATCATGGACTTTTATAACCCAATCGTGGCGGATGCACAGAAGCGCGAGCTCGGCGCGTCGCTCTTCATCGGCTGGGCCGCTGCGGGTCTGCTGCTGCTCGGGGGCGCGCTCTTCTGCTGCCAGTGTCCTAAGAACGAGTATCAAGGTTATTCGGCCAAATACACTGCGCCAAGATCAAACGCGCCTGGTGGTGGCAACTATGTGTAGGTCTCCCCAAAGCTTGACATCAGACTGACTGCTAATGTGTTTTGATTAACCACTGTTTTAATTTCTTTTTATTAAAATCATGATTTTATGCAATGTCGTCTTGAATTGTTCTTGGTTTAAGTTTTGGCAATGTACAAATTGCGTTTTGTTCAGCTACAACTACCTTGGCATGCAGTCACTGACCTGACATTCAAACTAAATTTAAACTGTTAGCAAACTTGCCAATAATCAACAATGACTGGTAGGATGGTTCCCTCAAGCAGACCATGCAACAAGTAGGGACGGTTATACAACAGTTTAATTTTAACATGTGATTGTAACTACAAATTGAGTATTTCAAGTAGTTCTTCCTAGACCTGGCTTTTTTTTTTTTTTTTTTTGCTACAAAACAAACTTGTTTTAGTCAGGAAGCTTGTGGTCCTTAAGTTTTGCTGCTCCCTTGATGGAATGTGCAACCTGGTGTTAAACTGCAATTGAACTAGTTGAGTGAACACGGGGATTAAGTTTTGGACTTTGACCTGCCAGGACTAAAATTTTAGAACCTATATACCTAACAGATGGTTGAAACGTATTTGCATCAAGATATTTAATAGGGCGTCTACGTCCTAAAATGCATTAAGACTTAACCAAGTTAATATATCAGCTAATTAAGATCTTGAGCTGATGTTGGAACAGGATCCTGGGGCTCAAATAAACTGGAATTTTTTTTTTTTATCCCAAAGATAATGAATGCAAAATATAAACCAATAATGCTTGATTTGTCTGCTATAGCCCTAGTTTTTTTTTTTTTTTTTTAAACCAAAACCTCTCAAGTTGCATTCGGCTAAATACACTAATTTGCATATACTTGGCATTGAATATCCAAAGCTTGTTTGTGTATGTTAATGTAGTCATATATTTTTTTTCAATAGTCTAATTGTAGTACAAAGCTAGAAATTACGCAAATGGTAGTTTTTTTTTTTTTTAACTGAAAGATGTCCCTCTCTAGTGAAAACAAATGTGTTAATGAAAAATGTCAGCTAAAGTAAGTGTAATGTGTTTCTAAATGATCCTAAATCGTTATATTTTTGTACTGTGTTCCCTCACCAGTCTTTCTCTTTTACTCCTCTCTTAACTTGAAGTTAATAAGATAAACAAACTTTAAAAGGGAGGCAGGAGAGGCATTGCACCCCCGGCGGCTGAAATATGGCGCTATGGTACACTGAATCTAAAGTATGTACGATTAAATCATTTCTTGCTGGGGAAATTAACTCGTTAACGCTTGAAATAAATAAGGATTGTTAAACACTTAAAAAAAAACACATTGATGCTCGCTAATAGAGAATCCTTTTTCTTTTCTCGTTGAAGTTTTAACACACCGTCATTTATTTGTGGTAGTATCAGTGACCGCTAGGGGCGCTATTTTATACCGATTACTGTTCAGCACGTTCACATCAATTCATCAGCATTTTCTAGGGCATTACAATTAAGTCTGGCCTTAAGTGGTATTCTTGTAGAAACATGAGTGGCACATTGGGAGTCACATAATGTCACGTGACCTGAGTGCTGAGAGATGAATTTATTAAAAAACCATGGGATGCAAAGCGATGTTTACTTACGATAGGACATTTAGTATAAAAACTATTTTATATCGCATACATCGTATACATTTTCATACAGTTTTCAATGTGGGAATATGCTTCTCCAATAATAATAAAAAATTATTAGAAGCCTAAGAACACATCTTTACCAGGGGTGCCAATAATGGTAAGCAGGACTGTGTGTATAACAAGCCATGCAGTAGGCTGACTGTGTACCAACATCGGTTATAAAATGTTTGGCCCTAGAACAACTGTCAAACTTCAGTGAATGATATACAGTATATTCAGTTTATCAATAGCTTTATTATTTTTAATACAGTTCACAGTGAAAAATCTATTAGTACAAAAATTGTTTGAATAAGCACACATGAATAGAAACTTGTGAACTGTCATGCAGCCTAAACTACTATGAGAGATACTATTTACAGAAAATTAATCAACAATGTCTCAACAATGAGAATTAAGAATTCAATATACCATTGTATCTTATATCGGTAAGATATTGGTAAGAAGAGCAGTGTATGCTGTATTCACTTTTAATATTTTATAATCAGTGAGGCCATACACCCCCCCCCCCCCCCAAAAAGTGAAAAAAAAAATCATCAAATAAAATACAGAAATAAAAAGTCAGGTTGACTGATTTTAATCCCAAAAGTGATCAAATGGAATTAAAGATGTATTGAACACATCATTTAAATTGTCATAATTGTTTAATATATTTCAAACTGATGGCACGGTGGTATAGTGGTTAGAACTGTGGCCTTGCACCTACTGGATGGAGGGATTGATTTCCACTTTGGGTCTGTGTGCATGAAGTTTGTATTTTTCTCCCCATGCTTGGCAGGTTTCCTCCTAGTATTCTGGTTTCCTCACATAGTCCAAAGACATGCAGATTAGGATAATTGGTTTCCCAAATTTTGTATGTGTGTGTGTGTGTCTCTGCATACACCCTGAGATAAATTGGCACCCAGATCAGTGCATACCCCACCTTGTGCTGAACCTCTCCTGGTCTCCAGGCCAATGTGACTCTGTACAGGATAAGCGGTATAGAAAATGAATTAATATTCACAGATGCTTTCTGTCATTCTTAGCACTAGGCTATAAATAAATGCCTGACTACTATAGACCCTGTGAGAGCACAAATCTGTCCCCGCGTTGGCCTTTCTGCTTTGTTTAATGATCATTTCTTTCTTTTTTTTCAGGTCACAGGGATCCTAAAGAGGAATTTTGATACCTGACCTTGGGATAAACAATGAGTTCTTTTCATTTAGTTCTATTCCCACCCTCTCTTGTGCTGCCCTTGTGTTCTCCTTTGTATAGTGTGCACATACAATACTGGTTTGCTCTCTCTCTCTCTCTCTCTCTCTCTCTCTCTCTCTCTCTCTCTCTCACCTGCCTGCTACCTTCATTCTTGCATTCTTTCTCTCTGCTCCAAGTAGTCAATAAAGAAACTAGTCAAACAGGAAACTGCAGTTCTGATAAACAGAATATCCACTCCTTCTTACTTTTACAAAGCGAATCGTTCTCACTGCTGCATGACGTTTTTTTTTTATCACGCATAAATTTGGTTGTAAAAACTGAACAGCTTAAATTTTTGACAATGATTGGACGGCAAATCTTGGCAGCCTTCCTGGCTGTATTGGGCTTCCTGGGTACCATCCTGGTAGCTGCTCTGCCCATGTGGGAGATGTCGGCTTTCATAGCAGCCAACATTGTGACAGCGCAGATTTACTATGAAGGCTTGTGGATGAACTGCGTGCTACAGAGCACTGGACAAATGCAGTGCAAGGTATATGACTCGGTTTTGGCTCTACCTCAATACCTCCAGGCCAGTCGAGCCTTGATCTGCTTCTCTGCTGCTGCTGGACTGGTTGCATTTGGATTAATGGTCGTTGGGGCCAGATGTACCAACTTCTTCCGTAATGACTGGAATAGAAAAGCCAGGATTGGTATAGTAGCTGGGGTGGTCTACATCATTGCAGGGATTCTGTGCTTGATTGCTGTTAGCTGGGTAGCATACACCATCATCCAGAACTTCAACAATCCTCTCACCATCTCAGCAAGCAAGGGAGAGTTGGGTGCCTGCATCTATATTGGATGGGTAGCTGGAGTCCTCCTTGTTTTGGGTGGAGCACTATTCATCTGCACATATAGAAGCAGCTGCTGAGCTTTAAATGTGCATGTAAAGTGCACAAAGAGTGAAGGACTGACTGGTTTTTAAAAATGTGATGAACCTAAAGCCTTATTCACTTTAACATGTTGACTATTTTTGGAAATTTATCTACAGGAACTGGAACTGTTATTAATATAATAACAGTCACATACTGAGACCTCATTCATTCATCTTTAGTAAGCACTTGCAAACCCTTGCTGGTCAGGGATGAGGGAGGAATACACTCTGGTTGGATTTTCGAGACATCAAAGAGCAAATACCAAAACTTTAAAATGATTTTCTGTTAGTTTTAAATAAGAAAAACATTTTTGTATGTTTTTAATAGTTTCTTGAATAATTAATGGTTCTTGACTTCTAAAATACTTTTTGTAAGGGAAACACTCTTTAATGGGTTCCCCAGTTCTCCAGTTGGGGTTAAAAAAAATTCCATAGGAATGTATGTATCTTTATGTAGTCTATGATTACACGTGGGTAAATGAAGTCTAACAAAACTTAAACATAATTAGCGAAGTATTTTTCACATTCCAACATTTAAAGTGATTGACTTATCTGAATACTGACATTTCATAAAAGCTTGCTCCATCTAACTTCTGTAATATTTTAGAGAATAACTTTAATATATGACATATATCCTTGTATAGGAGGATGACATCTTGCTGCAAATACAGGTTTAGCGTTTTTGACCCTGTTTTCTGTCATTTCTTTTGGAATATATATTTGATGAATCTGTAGAAAAGGATTTTACCAATTCACCAAATCATTAAATCAGGAGGCAACCAAAAGATTTTTTAAAAAAGAAAGAAATTGCATTGGCAGTATGAGCATGTCGAAAGTACATTTAAGTTGAGAAATATGAACAAATGTCATAAATATATGTTGATATGTTTTTGTTTGTTTGTTTGTCTTTCAAGAACAATTCAATACATTCGCTGGTCCAATCATGTGTTTTTAATAGTAACCTAATCACAACAAAGGACAATGTTAAACTGTATACACAATGTTAGGGAGTGTTCTGCGGAAGGGCATTTACATGTGACAGTGTCTCTGCATGCTTATTTCATTGCTCCAGGCTTGTGATAACCTTTGTGATATGGCACTTTGTAGAAGTTCATTCATGCATTAATTTCAATGTCAGTTTAATGTTATGAAGGTATAATGAGATAAAAATGTAAGTTGTTCTGGATAAGGTAATTTGCCAAATTCTATAATGTAATGTAAATATTTCATGACAGAAGATGAATTTTCTTAGCAAAATGAAATTAGCTGGTGATCTGAATGTACTTAATGAACAAGGAATCACATTAACAAGATTTTTTAACAATTTTTTTTTCTTCCCTCATGGCATGGACATATTCCAGAACACAAACTGAGTGGTCCAGGCAGCATAAGGAATTATTTTCACACATGAATGGTACACCGCAATTTATGCAATAATAAAAGTTGAATTAGATGTAACTTTTTTTCCTTGCCAGACAGTGTATAAAAGCAATATCACACTTGCAATCACCTATGGCTGAAATATAATTGTTCTGATATTAATATCAATAGAATTATTTGTACAATATTGCTTAAACACAGTATGGTACATGTCTCGGTCTACCTAATCAAATAAATGATTTTTATTGTGATGTTTACTGAGAACTTAACATTGAACCTCTTTTTATGTATGTGTTTGATTTTATGCAGTCTAATTTTGCCACATAATTGGCTGACTGACCGGTGTTTGGATAATGTGCAAATGAAAATGTTCTCTGTAGGTTGAGCAGATATATTACCATAACTAAGATGATTAACTTTTCCTGTTGGTCATAATTTTTTTTTTTAATTAAAAAAAGAATCACAGAAAATATAAATAGCCCTGGTACACCATGTACAAATACCTCAGGGAGCCCACACATGGACACATTTTGGGTAATTTCCACACATTTCTCAAAACTTTTGTGCCATTATGTGATTTAAGAGTGCATTTTTTCTTATTGCTAGATTGTTGAACAATAATTTTCTATTATTAACTATTGAGTTGATTAAAAAAGTGACAGATAATCCAGATACAGTATGTTATTAGTTTTTCGTGCTGCTACATTTTTTTTCCGGGCTTGGGCAGTGGTTTGAGTAATGGGTCTTCTGCATGGCAGGTGAGAAACCTACCGCTGACCCACCAATGCCCTATTGAACAAATTCTTGATACATCTGAAAAAAAAAATAATAATAATGAAATAGATTTAGCTAAGATGGCTTAGCTGTAAAACATAATACTTAAAAGCAACTGATACAGAATCAGCTCACTCAATATTCTTGGTTCATTTGTTTCTGCAATGTGAATTAAACTGCATGTCATCATCACTGCTGATTTCTTACATCACAGTCGGAACACCAGCCTGTCAGAATCATACTTAGACGATTGCCTAAGGCGCCTGTTGCCAGGGGGCGCCACTTGAGTGTTTTCTCTCTCTCTCTTTCTCTCTCTTCTCTCTCTCTCTCTCTCTCTCTCTCTCTCTCTCTCTCTTCTAATCTGTTGAGGTGAATTGAAATATAACTGCTGCACTTCTGCTATGACATATTGATTATTTATTTATGCTATTCATTAACATTTACATCTATTAACATTTACAGCCACACATTTCCTAATGCATATATTTTTTTATTTTAATGCATGACATTGATACATTATTATTTCCATTTTACAAAATGTTATGTTCCTAAAAATCAAACTGCAACACATTTTTGCTTGTAGAGTCATTACTTGTGTTGCACGAACATGTAGTTTACATTAAAATCCAGTTCAAGTTCCTAAAGTGATCTACCCTTAGAGGGCGTCAACACAACAACTCGCTCAGGGCAGCAACTGATTATATTGGATTATATTTTGCACTATTATGGATTGTGCGCTCAGTAATTGAAGAGACATTTACAAGTTCCTAAATTCATTAACCAAACACCCTTGGACCTCTATTTACTAAGTGTCTCATAGTAGGAAATCGCTCCTGAGACTCACACCATTTTAGGCCTACTTTCAGGAGTAGGAGTAAGAGCTATTTATCAAGATTCTTAAAATAGGAAATCTGCTATCTGCTAGTCTGCTATCTCCAGGAGGGCTCCAGGGGTGTCCTAACTGGTTAGGCAGAGCAAGAAAATGGCGTTCAGGCTGAGATACAAAGAAGATGAGACGTTTTAGTAACACTGAGTGACGCGGAGCTAATAAAAGACATAATGGGAAACGTTTTCTTTTTAAACATAGAGTTACAAACGTCTAGTAAGAAACATGTTGTGTGTTGTCTCCCCAGGTGACTGATACTGTATGTTTTTTTAGTAACAGTGAAGCTGGAAGCTTTGAAACAGTGACACAGTCGACAGAGTCTGAAATAATTAATCAAACTTTGCACTGCATTCATGTGAGTTATAGGCGTCATCCATGGCATACACATTAAAATTATTATATTTCTATACATTTTATTTATTTATATTACATTCTTTTACTTTATTACATATTATTTAACCTTTTTTAGGTTCCCTGCTTTAAGCAGCACTTCATCACTTCATTAACACAGCATATCTCCGCGTTTCACACTCCTCAGGGTTATGTGCGGCAAACCGACAGATGGCATCGATGCTTTCACAAATCTCTACTCACTTTTTTTTTTTTTTACATCTTTAGAGATAAGAGTAGGGCAGAACTTTTATTTGATTATTTCTTTACCTATTGCTCCCTTGTCCTTTGCAGACAAAATGCTCTCATCCTCTCAGTTTCTTTTTTTTTGTTTCAAAGTCATGTTGATCAGATTATGACACTCCTACACAGCACTATTATCTGGGCTTTAAACAGTTGTGACTGGAGCAGTCTAATTAAGATAGCATCTTGCAGCGAGTCACACATCTATAAGTTTTGTTTGTGTGCATAAAGCTAACACACAACTCCTGCCGAGTTCACCAAAAACTTCTTAAAACTACCCCACTATACCCCCACTATAACATGCAGCACACTTTACAGCTCTCAGTGTCTTACAAAAGTGCCATCACACACTTTCCTTGGCGCAGTCCTACTCCTCGCTGAAAACAAGAATAGGAAGCTTCATAAATAGCTTTTATGTCCTACTTTGAGGTAGGAATATTTTCAGTCCTAAATAGACTTTGAGCCCGATTCCTACTAGTGATTCTGAGATGCTTTGTAAATACGGGTCCTGCTGTAATTATAGTGTCTCCAATTATAGACACAAAGAGACACAAATTAAAATGTTACTGTAGCTCTCTTCACAACAACAAAGACACAGGTCGGTTCTTTAAAACGGGACTTAGTCATGCCGTAAGAACTGTACTTGTGAAATATAAAACGAATTAGCAATTTACACCGTACCTAGCATGTACATACATTAAAATACAAATACAAGGCATGTGCAAACATGAAACTCGAGAAGTTTTACAATAACAAAAAAACCTCATTGGATGCTTATCATGAAAAGAGGTCTTTTTGTCTGCTTTGCCTTCAGACATCAATATTTCTAATACCAGAGCTTCTGCTCATTTGCTGTGCATGAGGGAGATCTTCCGATGTTTCTCCGCTAACTCTCAAGAACTTTCTCGCGAGACACACTACTTTCCATCTTAACCTTTTAACAATTACAAATTAACTGTAACACGTAAAATTACTGTACTGTAATACATCTTGTTTAATATGTTACTTGAAGTATATATTTATGAAATGATGTACCCCATAATAAATCAATTATTAATGTACATCACAGCTTAACATATAAAGTGTTCAACAGCATTTACAATCTTTATGTGTGGAACTTAGTTGGCCTCAAGTTAATATTTTGTGAACAAGCCTCTCAAGTTGAACTTATCTAGTTAGTGGTTTTACTTTGTCAAATGTAGTGTCACTGACTAGACACTATTTCCTCAGAGTTGTGGTGTCAAGTCTACTGGCGGACTTGTTGAGCATAGCAGTCAGGATGCTTCGGATTGTTCAAATCTGGTGCTCCCAGACTCCACCCATATGACTAGCTGATGGAACATTCAACACAAATTCACAACCAAACTCTTTGATAGTCTTGATCCATTCCTTTGAGCAACTCAGAAAGCTCCTTTTTTAGCACGAATTTGTTCCTCTATTACATCTTAAATGGCTCACAGTTCCTCTGATAGCTCATGAATGCATCTGTTGTCAAGTCTCAAGCATTTTTCATGCTCTGCAACATGAGCAAGTAAATAAGAGTCTGTATAGTTTCAGATCATGATGAAGGGACCAAAGCTATCAAGGCCGCAGTAAGTGAAAGGAGGGAATGTTTCAGTTCTCTCTTCAGCCAAATTTGCCATCTGTTGTTCTTCTGTATCTACTACATTTTACACACTTGTAAATGTGTGAGGAGACCACATTTCCTCAACCTAAGATCCATATCCTCTTTGCACATAACTGATTCATGGTCAATGGTGGTTATGCACTCATGATGATGTTTGACGAGCAGGGCTGACACATGAGATTTCTTCGAAAGTATTACAGGATGTTTTATGTCATGGTGTAAGGCTAATGGTGAGATAGCTGTCCTCCCATCCTGAGGACACCCAAGAAAATATTCAACTGACATAGTCTATTGTGCCTGTTCAGGGTGTCTTCCTTCTGGGCTTTGATTTTCTTTATGGCTTCAGCAAAGGTTTCTTCTAGCACCAGCTTAATGATGAAGATTTCTGCTTCTCTTTCTTCTTCCTGGTAAGTGGATTAATTTATTCTTGTTTGAAATCCCTTAAACTCTCTGACAAATCTTTTGAGCCTGGCAACGGCCCTCACCACTCCTAACCAGTCAGAGAATTTAGAGTAGAGGTTCACCATTGAATCCATTTCTATTGCCTTGACTACATGAACCTTGCGTAGCTCAGGATCAGTTGCCTCTATTTCTCCCACCATTCTCTCTTTATGTGAAGGATTCTGCTGCCAACAAAAGTCGCGTCCTTTCAACCAGTTACTCTCAACTGAACTGACAGCTCAAAGTGAAAATTGGAGTAACATGAGGAAACAAGTATTCTCTGACTTGTAGACCTGTCAGTTTCTAACAGGGTATGACTGTTGACTTGGCAGACATGGTGGATAGCCGTGAACTGATATTCTCTTTGCTTGAGCCACTTTGTCTAGGATAAAAGTTATAATGCTTTGTATGTTTAAGAGTGCATAGACGCAGACTTCTTGATCCAGCTGTTTGGTAGATGATACCCAGACTGGCAAGATAGAGGATGTTTGCATGCTTGGGCCCTGTTGTATTACTTTGTTGGTAGTTATAGTTGCAGCCCCTTCTGTGGTGTCTGAATTGTCCTTTGAAATGTCATCTCCATTTAGATGCATTGCAGGGGTGGCCCCCCCTCTTGAACCGCCCCTGCAATGCATCTATGCAATGCCCCCCCCAACATTATTTGGCAAATGTACTGTCAGCCTGACAATGCCAATTATTGAATCAGAGTGGCGCCAATGCCTTGTACGCTCCGAGGGCGGTCACTCACTCGTTGCCTTAGAGCGCCATTACCCACTCATTGGCTTAGAGCACGTCACTCACTCGTTGGCTTAGAGCGCCGTCGAAGGGGAATCACAGTTCAGCGATTTTCAAAATGGAGGAGAGAGACGCGCACCACCATGACTATTTATGGTGTGTATATGGTCACTTGTAATTTTTTTTAAATATCACCCTGATAGCATGTTTGTCTGATTATTTTCGCGTGACTGATCAATTCTGACCGGCAGACTGCTGAAGAGAGATGATTTAGCATTAGTGCTTACCACCACATACATAGTAAATGTTACTTTATCAGGTGTTTTATGAATAAATGTACGAAAATCTTTTCTCAAAAATACTAAATGATTTTCAGGCTCTTGGCAGTGCTACATTTAACTTAATACTACGCATATTAGCGCAAAAGGCATTGGTCAAGATTTTGTGAATCATGCTTAGTGTTTTCTAAGCCAATTGAATCATTTCCCGTGGCCCCCCCTGACTGGTTCATGGTCCCTCTGGTGCTACCCCTCTGGTGCTGGTCCCTCTGGTGCTACCCCCCACCCCCCAATTCCTACTCTTTTTTTTCAGTGAGGAGTAGGAAAGTGGGTGACGTCACTTTTTTACGACACTGAGAGCTGTAAAGTAGGCTGCACAGTATAGTGGGTGTTGTAGTTTTATGAGGTTTTTGTAGTTTCAAATGGTGGAAAAACAAAATGGTGGAATCAGTGGAAATTGTGTGAAAGCTTTATGCACATAGACAAAACTTATAGATGCGTGACTCAGCGATGTGACGTCATCTTAATCAGACTGCTCCAATCACAACTGTTTAAAGCCCCTATAATAGAGCTGTGAAGGAGTGTCAAAGTCTGATCAAAATTACTTCGAAAAGACAGAGAAACTGGAGGCTTGTCACTCCGTGTTACTGAAACATCTCTTCTCCGTGCATGTCTCTGCCTGAATGTCATTTCCTCACAACTCCTAATCAGTTAGGATCATGTATTTTAACAAGGTATTACAAACACCACTGGAAATAAATAGTACGCCCGATTGTTCACTTGGAATCATCAAACAATTACATAAATGCTTGAAGAGTCATACAGCCTTGTTCTCCAGAGTTGTCCTAAATTTTGGTGAAGATAGGAGAGATTTCCTATTTTAAGAATCTTGAAAATGAGAATTTGTAGCCACATAGGAGCAATTTCCTACTCCAAGATGCTTAGTAAATACAGGCCCAGATATCTACAAATATTTATAACTATACAGATCAACCATTCCAATCCCCAGCCCAGACCTGCATCCTGTAGACAGGATGTTGCTTAGCATGAATAAATGTGTTTTGCTGTCACATGGCACAGCAGGAATCAAGTTTGACTGGAAAAGCACAAAACTGGTTTCATCCTACAAAAGCAAACATATATATTGAGACAAAGACTCCAATAATACCATATGGTCAGTCATTGACCAAGTCATACATCACATAGATTCAAAGAGTGGCAGAGTTAATCCTCCTCATAAAGCAAGAAGAAAAATAGTGTCTCAGAAATTTCAAATCATGGGCCTCGTTCTGGACATCACTGTCATCTGGATAGACTGTATGAAAAAGAGCTGGACAACCCTCTGCGAGATCATGTATTTTAACAAGGTATTACAAACACCATTGGAAATAAATAGTATGCCCGATTGTTCGGAATCCTACATCATCATACAACATCATACAACAATTACATAAATGCTTGAAGAGTCATACAGCCTTGTTCTAGATCATATGTGATGTTTTAATTTATGCTCATATTAGTTATCAGAATGAGGAAAAATATGATGTTAATGACTTTGACCACAGAATTTTTGTATGAGCCAGAGAAGCTGGTTTGAGTATTTATTTTTTTTTAGAAACTCTTGGCTATTTTTACATTACCAGCCTGAAGTGAGTTCATACCACGATATGTTTTTATGGCTGTCTGAACGCACAAATCTGATATTTTTCAGATCAGATCTGAGTACATTTCGTATATCTTCCTAGATCGGATACATATCCAAAATGTGGTCACGTCACGTGACTTGAATGAAATCGGGCAGTTTGGAAATCATGCCATTTTTTACCTTTGCTTATACTCTACATACTGTAGGATGCTCTCTAACGTCATCAATCGGCACCGACAGAATGGGAACTTTAAAGAAGTGCCAGCACAAATTAGGAAACATAATTAACTGAATTTTAGTTCATTTCAACCAACTTCCCCAAAAACGACTGAGCAAAAAATTTGAAACTGGATCACAAAGGCAAAGAAATAGCACAAATACACACAATCACAAGTTTCTTTTTTCTTTTTTTCTTTTTTTTTTTTGGTTGTTTCTATGACGAAATAATAATAATAATAATATGCTCATATATTCTATATTTATGCAGCTTCATTCACATATTCTGGTAATGATAAGTTTGATTCTTTATAAAAAGTAATGGTAACTTTTATTTGACCTGACATATCTCAAAACCCAAATACTTTAAAGTCTGAAGTTTCCCTATTAACACATTCCAGAAAGGCTTCTATATGTATATATATATATAAAGACCAAAAGTTTGGACACACCTTCTCATTCAAAGAGGTTGAAAAAAGCAGCTAAGTGAAGAAAAAAAACGAGTGGCCATCATTACTTTAAGAAATGAAGGTCAGTCAGTCTGAAAAATTGGGAAAACTTTGAAAGTGTCCCCAAGTGCAGTCACAAAAACCATCAAGCACTACAAAGAAACTGGCTCACATGCGGACCGCCCCAGGAAAGGAAGACCAAGAGTCGCCTCTGCTGCGGAGGATAAGTTCATCCGAGTCACCAGCCTCAGACATCGCAGGTTAACAGCAGCTCAGATCAGAGAGCAAGTCAATGCCACACAGAGTTCTAGCAGCAGACACGTCTCTAGAACAACTGTTAAGAGGAGACTGTGTGAATCAGGCCTTCATGGTAGAATATCTGCTAGGAAACCACTGCTAAGGACAGGCAACAAGCAGAAGAGACTTGTTTGGGCTTAAGAACACAATAAAGAACATAATAAAGAAAACTCTTTGAATGAGAGGATGTGTCCAAACTTTTGGTCTGTACTGTATCATCATTGACCTATGCAGAGTTGCCGGCATGTATGTGTGCCGCATGAGTTTCAAGATCAGACAGTAGGGGTTCAAGCCCCAGCACCGCCAAACTGGCACTGTTGAGCCCAGGGTCCGTACCCCTATCTCCTCCAGAGGTGCTTTATCCTGATCTCTGACCCAAGCTTCCTAACAGGGATATGAAACAGATCATTTCACTGTGCTCTACAGTACAAAAATAATTTAATCTTAATCTTAAATAAAGGCGTCTGGCTTACTTTCTTCTTCTAGACCTCAACAAATACAGCTGACAATCTGTTTCCCATCCTCCAGAGCAAAACCCCAACGATGTTTTTTTTTGTTGTTGCTAAAATCACATCCACTGTATAAAACAAATGAGTGGTTGTACAAATACTTTATAACATGTTTTGGCCTATTTCAGAGGAAAGACACATTCAAATTAGAATAGTGACCCGGCAAATCTGATCTGAAGAAAAAAATGTGAATTGGACTACAGCTTGCAAAGTGAGCTCTGCACTGTGTATCATTTATTTTAGACTATGCAAAATAAATAGTTTATAGAATTTAGTTAAGCCTTATTTGTAACATATACAGTACATTACATAGTGAAATTCTTTCTTCGCATATGATAGCTTGGGGGCCGGGGTCAGAGTACAGGGAGAGCCATGAGGTGGCATATGCCTGGGACAGCGAGGATTAAGGGCCTTGCAACCATTTACTTAGAAAGGTGCAAAAAAAAAAAAAAAAAAAAAAGACCAGTGATGTCAGTCCTGTGAACGGAAATGCTTTGGTGATGAACTAGATTAGATGGGAATGGTCAGACTGGTTTCAGGAGACAGAAAGCCTATGGCTACTTACATAACCACATAGTACAAACATGGTATGCAGAAAAACATCTAAGAACTCTGAACATGTCAAACCAAGGCAGATGGGTTATAAGAGCAGAAGATTACACAAGAATCCACTCCAAATGGTGAAGAACAGGAAGAGTAGCCATATATAGCCATTCTGCTCTGATCTCACTCAGTAACAGGACATTTAAGTTCATAGAACTGCAACTTACTGGATGTTTATTAGTTTTTTTGTTTGTTTGTTTTTTTATATGTATAAACTCAAAACATCAACAATCACGACATGTATATTAAGATCGCACCCACCCATCTCCCCATCCTGATGTTTAATGTAAACTCTCCCTGATGCTCTTGGTATCTATTTGGATGATTATATGCATTGAACGTGTATGCAGTGGTTGTCGGGGGGGGGGTGGGGGGGGATGTCTATAATGACAGAATCAAGCAGAATTTCAGACTGTAAATAATAAAAAAGACAAGGTTTTAGTGATCATATCTAGAACAATTAAATTTAGCCATGCACAACCCTACACCCTTTGTTTGGTTGAGAAGATGAATTCTGTGAGAGTGGTGCTTTGCATCAGTGAAACTGTGCTTTCTGTCGCCTGTCATAGCAAAAAAACAAGTCTGACTGGAAAAGCACAAAACTGGTTTCACGTATCAGCAGCGAAAGTCCAGAGTGTCAAGCAAACACTCCTCCCTAAACACTAAAGCAAACTGTCAGTGAAGACCTGCCTCAGATTTTGCACACATCCACAGACAGACACAGAACGCTAATCCTCCTACGGCAAAATGATATCGCAGAAACTTCAAATCCTCGGCCTCGTCCTGGCACTGATTGGCTATGTGGGCACCATCGTCATCTGCGGCCTACCAGCCTGGAAGATGTCTGCTTTCATCGGAGCCAACATCGTGACTTTCCAAGTCTATTGGGAAGGCTTATGGATGGATTGCGTGGTTCAAACCACAGGTCAGATGCAGTGTAAGGTCTATGACTCCCTGCTTATTCTTCCTGTACATCTGCAGGCGGCTCGAGCTATGATAACCGTCGCTCTCATTGTTGGAATCCTGGGAATCATCGTAACCATCATTGGTGGCAAATGCACCAGCTTCGTAGAAGATGTGAGCGCTAAGGCTAGGATCACCATCGTCAGTGGGATCATTTTCCTCATTGCAGGGCTTCTCGTTCTCATTCCAGTGTGCTGGACTGCAAACGATGTTATCAATGACTTCTACAACCCTGCCATTACGGACGCTCAAAGGAGGGAACTGGGACCCTGCCTCTACATCGGCGCCGGGTGCGCTGCACTTCTCATTGCTGGCGGAGCCATCCTCTGTAGCTCGTGTCCACCAAATGAGGAGAATAACTATCCTGTAAAATACACTCCGGCCAAATCTACAGTGAGCAGCAGCAAGGTTTATGTGTAAGAAGGATTTGCAGTCACTTTATCGGACTGGTAAAATGATCAAGCAGTTTAATTAAAGAACTTCGAAGCACTATCCAGTGTGTATATGACACTAAAATGCAGCATTGTGCCTACATTTTAGTGTACTGTGTCTATAAGATGGTCATTTCCAGTATATATATATAAACATCATTGACCAACATCTAGGGCATGGAAAACTAAAAATATGAAGTTGTAATCATTTGCATTTAGTAGAAATCTTGAAGCATCTGAAAGTACAGAAACTAAAATCGAAAATACATAACTACTTTAAATATACCATACACACATGCTCATTTATGTTGCAATGTTTGCAAATTACCTGCACTGAGAATGGCTTGTTCAAACAAAAAAAAGGAGAAGTCTGAGAAGTCTTTATAGACACTTTTTTTAAAAGTGAAATGAGTGCACATGAATTGAAGAATTTTTATACAGTGATGAAGTTAACAAAATGGTATGGGATATTGTTGTTGTTGTTGTTGTTTTTCTGTCCACACACGTATGTGAACTTGGCTATGTTGATGTCCAGATGCTGTAAATGTCTTTTGTTTTTCCCTTCTGCCGAAGCAGTTGAAATGTTTATGACTTGTATTTGTGAAGGAATCTAATTTCTTTGTTTATTTGAATGAATCTTGCAATCATACAATTGTTTGAATAATTTGTCTAAAAAAAATATTAATATCACCTTTGGAAGTATCAAAAAGTTGTTGTTTTTTTTCACTGGGTACCTTTGACTTATTATATTATTAACGTTATCATCATTACAAAGTTGTGTTACTACGTTGACTAATAAGACAAACAAGATTTTTTTTTTCACAGATTCTGTTGGTTTTTTAATTTTTTTATTTTAGCGTTAACAAAAAATGTTGGCCACAGACTGTATCACACATGAGAGGAGTGTTTAAAGTGGAGCACCACCCTGTCCAAATACGTTTCTAGGAGAAGTCACGTTTCGAATCAATTAATTATAAAAATGATTTGTTGGGGTGGTTAAGAAGTAATTTCCTGTTTAGGCTGCTGAGTCCCTTTCCGCAAAATGAGAAAAAGAGCAAATTGGCATTTATTCTCCCCCCATGTTGGTGATTGTGGAAATTTCTCTAATGTATTTAATATTAAATGTATTTGAGAAATAACTTTCAGGAAGACTGAGCCAACTGAAAGAATTGTCAACATGCCTTAACAACAACATGCCTAGGAGGTGAAGTCAGTGTTGCCAGCTCTTTTTAGTGCAAAGTAACCTATCAGCATCAAGGCATCATTCACAACACAATACATTAGATTACACAATGTTTATTACCTCCTTTGAGTGATGTTTTTTTTCTCTTACTTACTATTGCTTAATTTGCAATTATTTCATTAGATTTTACTCATAAACATAAGCCTCCAAATGGAACATACTGTAGATTTGGTTCAAATAAAAAAATGTTTAAAACCCTTTTAGATCTAAATCTAAACCATCCTCTCCCCAACTTCCGATATATTCCGGCTAGCTCCAGATCTTTTGTGTGGTTTTTGAGAATGTATTCGACCTAGACATTTTGCTGAAACCTAACTACCCCGGTTAATGATATCTCTCTCTATATAACTGACTGACAGGATAAACCACCTGCTGTATTGACAACAAAGGTACATCGCAAATCTCAGACAAAAATGAGTGGCTGTACATTGTTGACTCTCAACTGCCTATTAAGAAGATAACTCTAAAAATGTCCACACAGTAGATACTATATTTAAGTTCTTTAAATCATTTACCACACTGATTTCATTAATTGTGGACCATTTCATATTGATCGGAGCAAAATGGCTTAACATTTACCAATTTAGTTGATTGCAGGACAGTCTATTTAAGTTGCACTTTTGGATGGTATGTAGCCAACAATCCATGAGGGATGCAAGGAAGTAAAACAATAAGAAAACCAAATTGATCAGAAGAGCAGTGTTTACTTTTAGCTTTACGTTCAGTGTTTGAAGAAAATGTCTTCTTTCTTCCATTTTGTCCTCTGCTATATAAACTCTTAAGCCTCTTAAAAGCCCTCCTCTCTACTCTCAACAATTTTTACCTTAGGAGCTGCTTTTAGGGCTAAGATGTTTTGTGAATCATTTTTATCTTTACTAAGATTTAGTCCTAAATGTAAGGGAAAATTCTAAGAAAATGTCATAATTCTAAGCAGAGGCGGCTGGTGCAAAATTTTTTTTAAACAAAATTAAAATGAAACTTTTAATGCTCGCCTATAAATAGCCATTTATCAGGTGATTAAGAATCATTACTACTAGTATAAAATAAAGCCATGACTCACATTGCATCCAGTCAGCAGCTCCGCTTATAGTAAGAAGTGCTGGAAAAGACTCGTTGAGAATGGTCCAATCACATGAACCCAAATATTTAAAAACAATATTGATTCGGTAAGACCAAAAGTGGGAGGGTTCAGGGCGCCCCAAGGATGATTTGACAAAATCCAATCAGAGCTCAGCCTCAGGTCACATGCTTTTTAAAAATTGACGTGCCTACATAGACACTCGTTTGTCCGGCCCCCCGCGTTCACGAACGCAAATGAATGTAATACAGTTTCGATTTTTTTAAAATACAAATACAAAAAAGAAATACAGTAGAATATTGTGACTGACTTTATTTCATTATTAAAATAAATAATTATTATGTTAAATAATTACATGTTAAAGTAGCATTCTTCTCTGCCTAACTTTAAGGGGGGGCGGCGCCCCTGTGCCCCGCATTGACCAGCCGCCACAGATTTTAAGGATTTTCTTAGAATTTCCTCAGTATTCGAGCAACTTTTAGACTTTAGAATCTTTGTCAATACGGGCCCAGAAATCTAACTCAAGTGTGATGAACTCTTGACTTAACTCTATTTAGCTCTATTTAATTAGTCACTTCATTATCATTGATAACTTTTTAAATAGACACAATGGAAATATTTACAAATGGAACAGCTCACATTGATTAGTAAAGATACAAAAAAAGGTCATTAATGATTCATCGTTGGAAACCATGTTGATCAATAATTGGCTATTGTGTTATTAAGAGTCTGCGGACATACTGTCTGTCAGTGTGGTTCAATAGCTGCACAAAGGCAGAGCCACATGCCCTCCAGACAGGTGATAAGGAATGCTAGGAACATCAAAGCCCTGCTAGCTGACAGCTGTACCATCTACGCCTCCAGCTGCATTCACCGTTTGCTCAGTATTATCAGGGATCACTCATACTCTGCTCGTCACCTGTTCAACCTCCTGCCTTCAGATACAGGTCAACAAAAGCACAGACTTCATGGATGAAAAATATTTTTCCCCACCGACTGCTCAATACAAACCCCCAGCTCACACCACTCCTTCACCCCCCCACATACACTATGTAACACTGTGACAGGTTATATGAGGGGGTGTCTAAATGTTTGTCCTCCCTCTACCTAGCAGTCGCTATTGACACTCTGGCCCCTTGGAACAAATTCTCGGTGCACAATGTCACGAATGTTGAAAAAGACAATGAGCATGAACAGTAGTGATGTGTCTGTCGTGAACGAAACAGCTCTGTCTGTTTTTTTTGTTTGTTTGTTTGTTTTCTGTTCAAGCCACACGTGATTGGTCAAATACATGTCATGATGTGTGTTGGTGTGTGAGCACTGAGCAGGAGTGGATGGGCGGGGTTACAGAGACAGCACACAGAGGGACAGAGAAACAGGAGGGAGGGAGACGAGAGAACAGACGATACACAGAAGAGATGCTGGAAAAGGTGCGAAAATGAGTGACAGCAGGAAACGCAGTAAAATTTGGATAAAAAATTAATTTAAGCAACAAAAAATATTAGGAGCAACTTGGGAGCTATTTTAGTGAGCAGAGCCAAAAGAACTTAACTTTTTCATCCCCGCTGATTTTGGGGACCTGCTCAGTCACCGTCACCACATTTTTGCAAGTGTTAACAAATTTATCCTGTGACCCATGAAGTGACTCATTAAATTCTCTTTAAGCATTATTCATTCTCAGCACCCAACTCATGGTTCATCTGAATTCAGAACATAATATTTTGCTGTAATATCATATTGAAATATGTTTACTTTAAATATATATAGTAATTAGTATATATTATATTAGATATTAGTCTCCTGAACAACCTTACAGTTGTAAAGTCTTAGAACTTGTGTGAAACTCATAAGGCCATATTATTATAATTAAGAATTATAATAATATGCTGTTACAATAACCTTCAATCTTATGGGAAATTTTTCCCACTACCCACTAGATTTTAGGAATGTGGCTATGGGAATTTTCTATTCCACCACAAGAGCATTAGTAAGGTTTGGATGATTTGTGTGTATAGATAGATAGATAGATAGATAGATAGATAGATAGATAGATAGATAGATAGATAGAGTGCCCTCCATAATTATTGGCACCCGTGGTTAAGATGTGTTAAAAGCCTTAAAATAAATTAAGTTTTTATTGCAGAGGCATATTGTCACACTGAAAATTGTAGAAAAATATAATGTGAATATAAAGTGAATTTTAAGGGGAAATAAAAATCCCTGACTAACAAATAATTATTTTTCATAAAATAACTTGTTCCACAATTATTGGCCCCTAACAATTCCTAGAAAATAAATGTAATTGAAGTATTTTTATCAATAGAAAACTATTTTCTACAATAGTTTACAAAGTTGATCAGAGTATCTAGAAACATTTAATTAGTAATTTATCACTTTCTGCTTCCCTGGGGTATAAATATGACGTGTCACAAAGGCCATTTCTCTTATCCACTCTTCAACATGGGAAAGACAAAGGAACACACCATTCAAGTAAGGCAGATGTGTGTCAGGCAATGGGTAAAAGAAAATAGCCACCCGCCTGCACCTGCTCATATCTACTGTGAGAGGAATCATTAAGAAGTTTAAAACTGTTAAAACTGGAACAGTAGTAAACAAGTCTGGACAAGGACGCAAGTTTATTTTGCCTCCACGCACAGTGAGGAGGATGGTAAGAGAAATAAAAAATTCTTCAAAGCTCACTGTTAAAGAACTGCTACAAATGAAAGCAGCTTGGGGTCACAAAGTCTCCTAAACAACCATCAGACTTCCAGACTGTTTCTCTTCCAGAGGCCCTGGGAATCTTGTTAGGGTGCATGGCATCATGAATGCTTTGAAATACCAGGACATTTTAAAGCAAAATCTGGTGGCCTCTGCCCGAAAGCTGAAGATGGGTCGTCACTGGGACTTTCAGCAAGATAATGACCCAAAACATGTGTCCAAATCCACAAAGAAATGGTTCACCACACACAGAATCAAGCTCCTCCCATGGCCATCCCCAGACCAGTGAAGTGAGCTGAAGAGGAGCGTGCAGAGGAGAGGAGTCAGGTCACTGGATGATTTAGAGACATTGTGCAAAGGGGAATGGTCGAAGATCCCTCTTTCTGTGTTCTCTAATCCTGTGAAACATTATAGGAGAAGATTAGGTGCTGTTTTGTTGGCAAAAGGAGGTTGTACAAAGTATTAAACATCAGGGGTGCTAATAATTGTGGCACTCATGATTTGATTTAAAAGAATTATTTCTTAATGTGTGTGTTAGAACTATGGAATTATGGAGGGGACCTGTAGATATTATATGAACAGGTGGAATAGAAAATATATATATTCTCAAATCTAGTTGGTAGTGGGAGAACTTACAGTATACGTTTGGAGGTTATTGTAACAGCATAATATTATAATTCTCTACCTACTTAGTAGGTTGACTAATAAGTCAATTATGGCCTAAAGAGTTTCACAAAAGTTCTGAGACTTTACAACTTGAAGGGTGTCCAGAAAACTAATGCAATTTTTTTTAAACCTTCATAAAACAAATGCATACGGCATGGTGGCTTAGTGGTTAGAACTATCGCCTTCGATTCCTGGCTCAGGTCTGTGTGCGTGATGTTTGCATGTTCTTCCCGTGCTTGCCAGTTTCCTCTGAGTACTCCAGGATCCTCCCACAGTCTAAAGACGTGCAGATTAGGCTAATTGGTGTTCCCAAATTGCCTATAGTGTGTGTGTGATGGTTTGGCACCCTGGCCAGGGTGTACCCTGCCTTGTGCCCAAAGTCTCCTGAGTTTAGCTCCAGGCCCCCTGTGACCCTGTAAATGGAAGCAGTATAGAAGATGCATAAACTACTGTAGTAAACCATGGCTGCAGAAGTAATAACCGTATCCTTTTTAATGTGGTAACAATGAATGAACTCTTTGATGTTCCTTCATCTACAAACTTTAAAATGTATATAGCTTCTCACACACTCTTTACATGAAGAAAAAAAAATCTAAATTTGCTTATTTAAAAAACAACACGTTAAGATATACATATATGTGTGTGTGTGTGTGTGTGTGTGTGTGTGTGTGTGTGTGTGTGTGTGTGTGTGTGTGCGCGTGGAGCAGTGGTTTTAACCAAAATATAATAAAATTCTCAAAGGCATTGCAACTGCTCACCTACATGGTTTGGTCAAGTTCAGTTTCCTGTAACATGACCAAAACAGGTTCAGGACAAACAAAAAGGTTGGATTTGTGTTTACAGGTGCCTTAAATTCATACTATTGTGGATATTGTCCTAGAATAAAGAGAGAATCTGGTTTGGCTAGCAGTGTATAAGTTTACAAACATGAAGGGATGGTCTGCTCAGGAGCACACACCTCTTCTCTTATTCTCATCTTCTTTAGTTTGCTGTATGTATGTGACATAGTCCTCATATGAATGCTCTGCTGGTGACAGGAACGTCGTCTGAGAGAAAGAGAGCGAAACAGCTGCCAAGGTCAGAAACAATGATACAAAAGAGTTTCTGAGTGCCAGAAAAGTCAGAGAAATAGTAAAGTAGAAGAGAGTCTCTATTAAACAACCGTTTTGAATTTAAGTGTTAGTTAACTGTAGTTTTGACCAGAAGAAGAAAGGAAAACAGTGAAGTGATCCAGGGAGAAATGGCTTCACAAGGGCTGCATTTGTTGGGCAGTGGTCTTGCCCTGCTTGGCTTGCTGGGCGTCCTTGCCGCCTGCCTCATGCCAATGTGGCGAGTGACAAGCTTCATGGGTACAACCATCATTACATCTGAGATCATGTGGGAGGGCATCTGGACGTCCTGCGTGGTCGAGAGTACAGGTCAGATGCAATGTGGCTCTTATGACTCCATGATGGCACTCAGCTCTGAGCTGAAGGCAGCCCAGGTCCTCATAGTAGGATCGCTTCTGACTGGCTCACTGGGTCTCATACTGGCGTTCTTTGGAGGAAAATGCACTAGCTTTCTGGACAACAGTAGTGGAGCTGTAAAAAATAGAGTTGTCATTGTTGCTGGTGTGGTACTGATGATTAGTGGCGTGCTCTGCATGATTTCTGCCACATGGGTTGCTGCTGTTGTAATCCAGATGTTTTCCAACCCACAGATACCTGTCGCCCAGCGCAGAGAGATCGGTCCTGCTATCTATATTGGCTGGGCTGGATCCGTCCTTCTCATATTGGGTGGTATCATGCTCTGTGCCACATCTTGCTCCAAGAAGACAGAAGATGACAGCCCTTCAGTCAACTACAGGGTTGCTCGTTCATCTGGAGCTGTATCTACCGTCAGAAGTTCACAGCAAGTCCGGGTCTCCAGTCAAAGCCAGAATAGACAGATACTGGCGAGGTCCTTCAGCAGTGATGGCACTCCACTTAATCAGCAGCATGACAAAATATCCTCTGAAGGATCCAAGAAGAGCAAGATTTCTATGATAGACTCTGAGCAAAGTGATGGGCCATCTACAAAGTCCCAGCTGAATTACACAAACTCTAATAACAGCCTTAGATCTAATGATAGTGAAGCCATTTCAACTACTCCTGCAAAGACCTACATCTGATGGAGAAAGTCCCCGCAACAGCGTCTTAGGATGTATCAATGAAATTTACAAATTCAGAAAGGGATTATTAGTGAAGAAGCAGTCAGGACATTGGATGTTCTAACAAAACAGTGTGCACTTAAAATGACATTTCACAAGTCTTCACTGGAAACTTGTTAAGGTATCTTGTAATTAATACTTCAGTAATTAACGACCACATTTGTAGCCAAGATAGATGCTAAAGCAATGGTATATACATGGTGAATTCAGTTTAAAGATTCATGGGGCAGGTATGGTTTTAATTCCGGCTTATTCCCCATGGGAACCTTATGATGCATTTTATGGACAATTCTCATCAACAGTAGGAATAGTGTCAAATTCTGAACATCAAATATTCAAATAATATCAATTGCACATTTACTGTTCAATGTTTATTATTTATTACAATAATTTTCAGCTGTCTTGTGTTATGAGTCTGTGGCTTTTGGCTTTTTTCATTTTCTTCTTTCTGTTCTTCGCTGATGGGTGCTGATAAGATTCTGCTTTTTGTCGTTTCTGCTCACAGCAGTTGCACAGAGTGATTATTTGAGTTACTCTATCCTTTCTGGCAGCTCAAACTGCTCTGTTTCAAAATTTTCTTTTCTCAACAAGGTGAACTGTCACTTATACAACATTTTTTTCCACACCATTCTGTGTAAACTCTAGAAACAGTTTTACATGAAAATCCCAGATTTATAAAATAATAATCTGGCTCCAACAACCAAGCCACAGTTAAAGTAGTAGAGATCATACTTTTTCTTTCATTTTAATATTTGAGGTAAAAATTAGCTGGAACTCTTGACCAATATAATAATTTTGCATTGTGCTGCTACCACATGATAGGCTGATTAGGTAAGTACATTAAGATTTAGGCTTACTAGTGATAATTAATTAAGATGTGTCTATTCTATTTTTTTTTTCATTGCAATTTTACCAAGAGTGAATTTGGCTCTTTTTTTTCTTACTATTTGCTATGCTCCCACTTTACTTTAATAAAGGCATGCATTTAATCTGGCATGGACTCTGTGTTATATCAAATACACTGGAATGCCCTCTGAACACATTCTTCAATGGAAGAGCTAATAGTAAAAGAAATATGTTTTTTACAAATTAGTTTAGGATGATCAATATTTAAAAAATTTGCAGAAAAATTTAAATAGTTACATACAAATAGTGCATAGTCTTGTGCACCTAACATTTAAAATTGCTAATCATTGCTTTTTGGCATTTTTAATTTTTAAACTTCAAATTCTAGATTGTTCTGTTTGTTTGTTTTTAGGTTATAAATGTTTTTTTTAAGTGTATAAGCAGCGATATGTTGGGTTAAAGATTGCCTTAAATGTCCTTTAATCATACCAGTTGCACAATTTATTAACCTAACCTAATCTAACCTATTTCACAAAGATTGACTGAATGGGCTTTTTTTTTTTTTTTTTTTGTGGTGTCATTATTTCAAAGTACAATATTATAATGTTAATAACTACCTAACAACATATTGTTCAGCTTTAACCTCTATGATCCATGGAAAGATCCACTGATCCATATTAATATTTATAAATCAATTAAATTTTCCAAACAATATTCTATAAGAGGTTTTACTTGTATAAAGCAAGCTTTTTTTTAATCCAGAAATAACAAAAAGGACAAACATAATGAGTATAAAATTACTTATGTTTTTACATAATGGTTCAGCTGAATGATTGATTATACCTTCTCAATATGATTTACATTTAATGGAAAATGTATCACTTTACAGTATTCGGCCTTCAGTGACCTGTATTTCTTTAATAAAAATAAAATAAAATAAATAAAAAAACAATACTAAATTATTTTAGTCAGAATTTAATCATAATAAAACCATGTTCAGCAGGTGCATCTGAGTTTAATATTTGCTCAAGAATAAAATCCCCATTGGTTTCCTCCCTTCTACATTACCCTTTCATCATGGGCATCTGGAGTAAAAAGAGTTCCAGACCAAACTGGTTTGACAGAGAGTCATCTCACGGAAGTGGTTTACATAACACAAGGTCTCAGGGCATTCATAAAAGATTCAAATAGTTTCACTGCCTTCAGTGAAGTGTATTGTAATAGTGTGTAATCCGAAATACACAATTAATTTGCTGTAAGTGACAAGGATGTATAAGGATATTAGTTTGAGTGGCAAATAAACTTCAGACTGGTTGCGCTTGTTATTTCTGTTCGTTTTATTTCTGTTTCTTAGCCCTGTGGAATTATAGTTATTTCTTTGCGTAAGTGCTGCTCTGTGCTGTTGTCTAGTTCTAGGTTTTTGGAATCAATACCATTGACCGTTATGGTCAACATGAAAATTTAAAATCTGAAAAATTACACATTTAAGACTGGCCTACTTTCTTTTAGTAAGAAAGATAAAAAGAATCACTAAAGTATATAAATGCCTTTATTTGGCTTCTCTAGATGTAAGGAACATAACCTTAAAATCCTGTAAGTTCAAGTATAATTCATCTATTCAATCTTCAGATGTAAATAGAAAGAAATTATGTAGATGTAACCTGGAACAATTTTTGTGGCGGTGGATGTTCTGCTTGATCAAATAAACCTGAGCAAATTGAGGAAAATACGTACACCAAAGCACGTGTTAGGAGCTGGAACTAATTTTGTAGTAGTGCTGCCATCTAGTGGTGGTATATGACGAGCTCCCGATTTTTTTTATATTAATATTTGTTTGAAATGAAGAATGGATATTCATGTTGCATTTGCATTTGCTTATAAAACTTATTGCTTTTTTTTCGATATTTAATATTATGACTATTCTATGACAGGATCCCTTGTCCTTTTTATTATTATTATTTCTTTAAAAACATATATTAAGAATGACATGTGTTACTATGAGTAGTACGCATTCATATTTACTTAAGGAAATCAGTTTAAAAATCGGGCTTTTTCATTTATTGCTAAATAAATAAATATAACAAAATGTTATTGCAACATAAATGTTTTTCATGTTGCTGAGAAACTAGAGAGCTCCTCATCTTGAAGACTGAAGAATATGCAGAATAGATTTTTTTATATTTTTTTTATGTGGCATAAAATAAACATTGTAGCTGGAGGTATTGTCAGATTATTTACCATTTGTTTTTAATTTACATATTAAGCATTTGATTATTGATTTTACATTACATTTTATATTAATCAATCAATCAATCATTATCTTTGTTTCAAAATTACTAATTAGTTACTGTAAAAGAGAGCATTACATTTCAGCAAAACTTCACTGTGGAGACATTCTTAAGAACATTTAGAAAAGAAAAAAAAAGAAAAAGAAAAAAAAATATATATATATATATAGAGAGAGAGAGAGAGAGAGAGAGAGAGAGAGAGAGAGAGAGAGATTTTAATAAAAAGTACTTCAAAATATGATCCCAAAATATGAACTGTTTTCATTAGCCGTTGTTTGTTTAAAATTCACCTGACTAAATATTACACACAAAATCACTGCCAGGCCCTTCTGCAATTTCAAGCCCATGCATGCATATATCATGTCTTTTCTCCCAGTTTCTAGCAATAAGTCTGTATCTAACAAGTTCTCTGATAGAGATAAACGACTCCTGGTATGTACCCATACTCATGTTCAGATACTGCCTTCTCCCACTCGTTCACCACAGTGACAGCTATACGACGCCATTTACTTTCTTCCTCCATCCCTTGAATAACTCGTTCTAGCTCTGCTTTGTACTCCAGATTATCAGCATTCCCTCTCGTAGTCATGCACACATAGCCACCTGTAACAAAGAGCAAAGTAGTTTAGAAAGAAAATAGATGCCATGATTTCACATTTTATATCCACACATTACATTACATGTGTGAACATGAGAATACGCACTGGAATTCATGTGAATGTGCATGCAACTGGTATTGATCAGAATTCACCTACCCGGCTTGGTGACTTGCCAGAGATCCTTGATGACCGCCGCTGGCACGTTCCCAGCACTGAGAGCTCCCACAATTACCACAACATCATTTGACTCTGAAATGATAACAAGAGTAGTCTTAGCAGAACATTCAATAGTCCTATACAGTGATAGATACCAATCGATTGGATACTTAAAGAAATATCTCTGTTATTTATATATGGGAAAAATAATGGATTGGTCTCAGAACGTCTTTACAAGTTCACAAGTATTCTTCTCGTGTGAAACCTTCTTATTTTAGTAAATAAATTAAATCAAATGACAAAACAACTATTGACTCACCATATATCCAAAGGAAACCTTAATGGAGACTGTGAAAGAGTGGATAGAGTACAGAACCCTGACAGACATCAGACATACAGTGTGTCTCCTGTGTTCCTCATTTCTATTTCTATGTTATAAAACTATGCAAAGTTTTTATTAACGTACATTCTCATGTAATCTAATTAAATAACAAAGAAAAATAAAATTATTTATAGTTAAATAATGTGTGATGGGGGGGGGTATCAATTCAGTAATGTATCTCAATTATTTTGTGTGGCAATACATGTATCACACACTCTGACTCCAAATTGGTTATTTAAAATCATTTTTCATCGATACAATGTTTGAATTTGAACTGGAAAAAGTTGCCATTCCTCTATAATCCTGAGGGTGATGAACTTTAAACAATAGTATAATAATTCTATAATAGTGTTAAATGTGTAAATCATGTTCACTTTATGACACAATACCCTGCAGTTTAGGGCAGGATGTCGGCCTACTTGTATAAAACTGTCATCTACCATGTTTATGAGGTGAAGTCAGATTTGTTCATTAAAATTTCTGCAAATCCAAGGTTTACTCAGTTAACATCATTGGATGAATCTCGGGTGACCCCTGAGCATTGTTTTAAATGGTTTTATTTTGTAAGTGTGATTAAAAAAAAAAAAAAAGAAAGAAAGAAAGAAATCTGGGTTTTCTCACATGTTCAGATTGCATATGAAAAGTTTACCATCTTCTACAGGCAAGGGATCCTGACACAGCATGCACTGCTTAAGCTGCTGATACAGGCCTGTTCTTCTGGCCATATTCAACATTTTCTCACTTCCGTCCACTCCCACAAAGTGGCGAAACCCCATTTTCTTCAGCTGAACAAAAACAATTAATCACACTATTTTAGAGATTTCCCTATCATGTAACTCAAAGATAGAAAGGAATTAAAAAGAAGATAGAAATAAAGTAAAAAATGTTATTAAAATGTTAACATTGTTTTCTTACATGTGCAGAAACCAGCCCTGTCCCACATGCCACATCCAGAATAACGGCTCTCTCTTTCTCGCTAGTGAAGTGTGAAGAAATGCATTCTGCAGCTAAAAAAGGGGCGCGGTAGTCCAATATTGAGGTATCCTTCAAAAACAATTTGAAACACATTAACTACATTGTCGATCATGTATAAACATCTAAAAGTGTGTTCTTTTGTATTGATTACCTGCTCATAGCTCTCAGCCCAGGTGTCATAGAATGCAACCTTATCCTCGGGCCCTGTGCTTTTGTGGGCTGAAAGAATTGTATTCTTCACATCTTCAAATGTCCTGGTATCTGCCATTACTTATGGGAAACATGAACATAACTAGTTTGTCGCAATACATTACAGTAAGGATTCATTTTCACAGCTTAGGTATACAGGGTTAGAGGAGCCTGGAACCTATCCCAGGAGACACCCTGGACGGGGTACCAATCCATCACAGAGAATGATTTTAGAGATTTAGAGAATTTATTTGTGATTTTTTAATATATTTTTTTAATATTGCGATTTATGTAAATGAAAAGATCTAGCACTGGTTCAGACTGAGGTCGCACCGCAAATAATAAGACTGATTTAGGAGAACATGATTCCCATGTGATGATTTGTCTGATTTGGGAGAACATATGGACGCGTCCCCTATCATAATTGACAAAGATCAGCTTTTATGTGTTTTGTGCTGTTCACACTGTAAAGGAAAACAGATATGGCTCACACATAAGGAAAAAAAACTGATTTAGGCATGGAGTGTAAACACAGCCTTAGACACTTTACATTTTAAAGTTTGTGAATTCTTACAGAGGACTTTTTGCTGTTCTCCTTTTCGCCTGTAGAGCGCTTTCAGTGCAAACTTTGGCCAACAATCTTACTTTACTTCGCCAAATATTAAATCACAGCAGCAGCATGCGAAACAGCCAAATAATAGTTTTAGAATTTGATTACGTGGCAGATGTGTTCACTTGACATTAATTTTATGCTAATTGCGTGTACCACGAAAAGGCTAGTCAGCTAGTAGCTAGTAGAATAGCTCCGGTGCGGGCTGCAACTTTCATTCGCGCTGTTGTTCGCCTTTGTGCGGAGACATCGGAAAATTGAGTCCGGGGACTCGGCCTGGGACAATAACCGCAGGACTGTGGAGACGGGTATTTCGCTTTTTGTGTGTTTGTCTTCACGAAACTATAAAAGATTTAGGTTCCAAACAACAGTGTATTGATTTGAGCATAACTAGCTAGCAGTTGAGTTTTAAACGACAAACAAAATAGCAACACGAAGCAGCTGTATATACGGTTAACTTAGTGTATAGCCCGTTATAGTTATAAAGCTATAAGCTTAGATCAATTAGTACAATACAACATTTATTTCCTGCTCATTCATTAGTATTTGTTTATATTTAAAAATTAATAAAGCTTTAATTTGAATGTTGTAAGTTTAGTTGTGTGCTACAGCAAGCCAACTTACAACAACGTTATTTTAATATAAGTCGAAGCTACATTAGCTGACACATTAGCTAAACAGCCTGCATGAGAAACTAGTGCATATAGCTGACAGCAGTTACTGTAACGTTATGTGTTTCTTGTGTGTTTACATATTTTGTAAGTCATGGCACATACCTGCTGCTGCTCACACTTCATGTAGTTCATACAGTATATCATCTCACTAGCGCGGTTTTGGACTGTATGGATAGGTTTAAGATTAAACACCATAGGTACAAACATGCTGATTCCACACACTAACATTCACTCTTACTGTTTGTATTATGTGCACTGTTGAGTGTTTATTCTATAAAATTCTCATTGATTTCTTTCTACCTTAAGGCCATTAAGTGCACAAAATGTCAAACTTTTAAAGTCAAAGTCATCACCATGGATGCAGAGCTTGAGTGCAGCTGAGGTAATTCGGGTGACTTTTTTGGAAGGAAACAATACTTCTATTTTATTGTTGTTATTATTATTTATTTTTTTGTTTGTTTATTTATGCCAATTTATAATTCAGTGGAATAACGAGCATATTTCATTCTGGAAGGATGCTTGTATATAATCATGTATATAATCTTCATTATAAATATAGTAAAAATAAAACAAATTAACATGCAATCTTAACCTTTGAAAAAATTATAAATAAATCGCGATATGCTGCTCAGTAAAAATGCAGTTTTTTGCTTTATTTGTATTGTTTAAATGCCAACCTCGATTTTTATGTGAGAAACTATTGTTTTAAGGAACAAGCTACATTTATTTAATTATTATATGTTTTTAAGGTTTTAAAATTTTTTAAATGTATGTCCATAAGCAGAATGAATAATTTTGGTTAGAAATTACCGTTCAATATGACAAACGAGGAAATGGTTAGAACATGGATGGAAGTTTATACTACATTACACATGCATGATGGTGATGATTTATCACATGGTTGTGCTCTTTTTTTATTTGATTGGTTTCTGTATTGTGCCATCATTAGTAAGTAAATTCTCCCCCTATCATTGACATTTGAGGAACTCGGACGTAGACCGTCGGACGAAACTACTAGTTAAACAGACATAAGTATGTTTAAACCCCTTTTTGTTAATTAAAACTGCTTGAACCAGTCGAATTCTATAAAATGATCATTATAGCTTTTAGCATTGATCAAATGAAAACCAGCAGTGTGTTACAGGTTTATATCACGTCCTGTTCATACAGGATATGTTTTTCAATCATCTATCTGTTCACTAATTTTGCTGGAGAATGTGGGTATAGCTATGATATAAGTTATCTCTGTATAAGACACAGAGATGGGATTCTCTTTACAGTACAAAATCCCATGTACAGTGGAACCTTGGATTGCAAGTAACTTGGTCTTTGAGCATTTTGCAAGACGAGCAAAATTTTAACTTCATAAACGAGCATCTCGATATACGATTAATACACATGCGCTTTGTCTGCCAAGCGTCAATGAACACTTAATTATCACAATTAAGCCAATGGTTATTCTCTCTTGCGAGCTGCTGGATTGTGGGTAATTGTCTCTCAAGCTCAGTCTCAGAACTAGTGTCACACGTATAGAAAACTTCCAAGCGCACGTGTACTGTTTACCATAAGATTGTGACCTTTGCGATTTCACAGCGATTTCGTTAGTGTGTGTATAACTGTATATGACTTTCATATTATTTGACTTTTATTCAAAGCATTTGTTACAGGCGTTCTAGCCATGCAGTTTGCACCTGATCATTATTAGAGCATATACCCAAAACATGTATGCACTGTATGTAGATTTGTACCAGAAATTCAAACATTTACCCTAAACCCATAGAAGCATCTGTTTCCTTATAAGATCATTTAAGTCATCTAGTGTTTCTTGTTCCTCATTTTAAGCTTGGTTTGGTTTTTGGTGGGAGATGTTAGAAAGTCTTGTTATGGGAGTGGGAGCATCATTAAAAAAAAAAAAAAGAAGAACAAAAAAATCTTTCCCCAAGCCATGCTTGACTTTAGATGCGATTTATATGACCAAGTGGTTATTTAAATTTATTTATTTTATGTAGAACATCATATGTGTAAGGTGTAATCTTTCCACATACAAACACTCGGTCCATAAAAATGACCAGTAACAGATTCAGACAGGACCAACATTCCTAATACTGAGTAATATTTTTATTTCTTCACCTCTTTAAGTAAAATTAATCCAAAGTAAATAAGTCTTAAGTTAGAGCTTTTAACATTTTTTCTTTTTTTTTACATATGCAGTGCTGTAGTTGAAAAATGCTTTTTTTTTTTGTATGATTTAGTCCAAAGAGATTTAGTAACTGTCAATTCGAGCCAGATGTTTTTTGTGCATGGACATGTAGCAACATAAAGCTCTTTCTCTCCCATAAAGAGCCAAAATTTTACTATACATATGTTATTAAACTAATATTGAAATATTTGAATAATTTCATAAACCTGTCCTGAGAATGCATATTATCAAAATTGTTTATGTATTAAACGTATCTTCATAATTCATTATATACTATATGTAACGAATATACATAATGCAATATAAAACTGAATTCTAGTCATTTGGTGCTTGATATGATCTTCTCATCATTACTGGGTAAAATGGAAAGGGAAAGACTTTTGGACTTAAGGAAACTTGGCTTTTTGGAACCGGTACACTGTTTTTTTGCAGACAAAGCCCAAATTGCTGAGGAGGATCTTTGTGATCTCTCAGCTCACAAAGCTGAGAGACGGAGGCTGGATGTCATGGTCCTGAAGACCAAAGAGGAGCACAGGCTAATGGAGCAGAAGATGAGGGAGGCAGAGCAGCTAGCTGTAAAGATATGATATGATAGCTGCATATTCCAGTCCTCCTTCCCCACCTGCTTCTGACAATACAGAGATGCAGCAGCTAGACATGGACGCCTCATACCGACTAGACTTCAAACACTCTGACATGAGACTTTGCATGGAGATCGAACCTGAACAGGAATAGGTGTCGCAGGAACAAGCAGTATATGTACCTGCTTTTAGTAGAAGCGCTGTTTGAGATGTTTTTTAATTGGATAGTTATTGTGGGATACAAATTGGTGCTCAGGCTGGAGCACATGCAGAAAAGCAAGCACATTGACACTCATGGCCGTCTCTTGTCACAGTGGAAAATCTTCCAATCCTCACCAGCGCACATACTCTGTTTGTACTGTACACTGTAGCTTTGTTTGTTTGTTATTAAAGTCTTGGTATAATGGAGACAAGCCTCTTCAGGTCTTTCTGCACTTTCATGGTGTAAACAGTACTGATGTATTTCAATTAAGGACAAAAATAGACCATGCGCTTGTGTTTAGGACTGCTTCTGAACAGCTGTGTTCACAGGTTTAATCAGCTATAATATTATTATTATTATTAGCCCAATTCTTTGACTAAAATGGTTGTCTCCCCATTTTAGCCCATCAATGTAGTTGGTTCTAGTAAAGTTTTTTTATATTATATATAAAAACAAATTGGCCCTAACAGTACCCAACAATTAAAACAAACATGACTTAAAAATGTTATTCTTCCCAAACTAGTCAAAGGTAAAACAGTAATTTGTATAAAACCGGTAAATACATGTTGTATTTTGCTTAAAGGTCAGTAAAATACCTGAATAACAGCAGCTGCTTATCAGTCTCTAACTGATTATTTTAGATTAAAGTATCCATTTTTAAAAACTATCAAAGATGGAACAGTTTAAGTCGTTGTTTCCCCCAATGTGTCAGACATTTTCCAGTTTTATGTTCAGAATATAGACCTGACCAAACGTCACCTCTAAAACACAGTCTCACAGACCCTCAAGGAGGTCCAAAAGGTCAACCTTCACCCCTCTGACCCATTTTGTAAAGATTAAGATTTAGTAAACACTAAGATAAATAAACTTCATAGAATATCTTAGTTGTAATAAATAAATAAATATATATATACAGTAAAGACCAAAAGTTTGGACACACCTTCTCATTCAAAGAGGTTGAATTCGTATTATGGCAAGAAAAAAGCAGCTAAGTAAAGAAAAACGAGTGGCCATCATTACTTTAAGAAATGAAGGTCAGTCAGTCCGAAAAATTGGGAAAACTTTGAAAGTGTCCCCAAGTGCAGTCACAAAAACCATCAAGCGCTTCAAAGAAACTGGCTCACATGCGGACCGCCCCAGGAAAGGAAGACCAAGAGTCACCTCTGCTGCAGAAGTTCATCCGAGTCACCAGCCTCAGAAATCGCAGGTTAACAGCAGCTCAGATCAGAGAGCAGGTCAATGCCACACAGAGTTCTAGCAGCAGACACGTCTCTAGAACAACTGTTAAGAGGAGACTGTGTGAATCAGGCCTTCATGGTAGAATATCTGCTAGGAAACCACTGCTAAGGACAGGCAACAAGCAGAAGAGACGTACAGCAGGGGGCAGTAGCGAGACGCCAGCTGTCATGAACTGCTAATGAAACAGAAGAGCAAGACGAATCAACCTACACCTGCGCTAAGTGAATGCACTCTCTGTCTGCGTGCGTTACGTTTTGAGCGAGGGAGGTCAATACCAGAAAAAGGTAAGATTTTTCCTCAGATATTTGTTTTTTTTTCCCCACACACAGACACACATATATATAACTTTGGCCTGCTTCTGTAGTTTTAGAGAGGCCTAGTGTTTTAGACTGAGTTAGTGAGCTAACGGATTTAGCCACATGTCACAGGTCGGTCCACTGCATATCTTTCCATTATTTGGCGAAAAGTAGATAAGTATATATAGCAAAAGTAACGGTACCGTTGGGCTCTTCAGAATATCATAATATCCATTTATCCTTCAAAAATGATCAGATAAAGCTGCTATTAGATGGCCTCAGGTCACCGGTGTACTTAGGAAAGTGTTTTCAAATTTGTGAGAAACTGAGTTTGTCAGTGTGGACCAAAAGTTAGTGATCAAATACTAAACAACATTTACAAGGAAAAATGCAAACAGGCTCTTTGGAATTCTGTATTAGTCTAGAGATTTCATTTTTGCTTTTTTTGTGTGTGTAACAATAGGATACAGATGGCCATGCCAGAGAGGGATCTTGAACATGTTGTATTTGGCTTCTACAGCATCAATGTTGAGTGAGGTTATGCCACGACCCCTCCAGTGGATGAAGTGCTTCACGACTTGGGAGACATCGCTACTGCATGTGCGCTCTTAATAGGTCAAATATATGCAATAAACCTCAGGAACTGAAAACATTCTTTGAGGTACTGCAGAGGATCTTCCTCCAGCTGGATGATAGCAGACGTTCACCAAAGGTCCAACATCGAGCACTACATTAAGGCCTTTTTTGTACTTATTGAAGATGTTTTGTTTTTTTGGGGGGGACAATTTGTATTTGATAGCAAAAAATAGGGTAAATTGTTAATTTTGTTAATATGGTAAATAAAATAGTTTAACACAATTTTCCTCCCTCTTTAAATGTGTCAAAGTTGACAGAAGTGTTGGAAAAGAAAAACTAAAAAAAAAAAAAAAAAAGAACATGTTGCATATTGTGTACAGTATGTCTTTTGTTTTGTTGGACCATAATATTCTCAATGTCTCGATTTCTGTGCTGCATTTCAAACAGTGCCAATTGTTATTAAAATACTTATTAAAATACATTACATTTTTTTGTGTATGTGAATTAGATTGTTAGTGTTTTATGAAAGTATGGTATCTGTTATAACTTGTTCCCTAATAAAAAAAAGGATGAGTTGAGGGAGGTTGCCTCTGGAGTTGTCTTTAAGAGTCACTAAAGCATGGGAAAATAGGGCTGGTAATCATCATGGTATAACATAGTTGTAGTAACATAAGTAGCACAAAAAACTTGTTAGACTTGTCAATAATAATGGAGTGTCACTGACATAATTAAATTACATTACAATTACACAATCGATTGCGATTACAGTAAATGTTTAAGATTATGTTAAGTAAACATAATTCTTTTACACAAGTTTAACATGAATGAAAAATTTTGGTTTAGCAGGCAAAAATTGTGTAATTTGGC
This sequence comes from Clarias macrocephalus, assembly GCA_011419295.1. Classification (NCBI taxonomy): domain Eukaryota; kingdom Metazoa; phylum Chordata; class Actinopteri; order Siluriformes; family Clariidae; genus Clarias; species Clarias macrocephalus. The sequence goes on from JAAGKR010004176.1 coordinate 63,886, forward strand.
CACATTTTGATGATGTGGGACCGATGTACACATTAAAATCAAGTAAATTCAAAGGATTATTTTTTTCAGTGCATGCGAAAGGCCCGGGTTCGATTCCCAACATAAAGTGTCCGTCCCAAGCCCAGTTAAAATGGGAGGAGTGCATCAGGAAGGGTATCTGCCGTAAAACCTGTGCTAAGCTTTTGTACGGACTGGATTGTCTGCTGTGGTGACCCATTACCGAAAGACCGACAAATTATTATTTTTTTGATTTGCAACAACTAAAAAAAATCAAAAACTGACAGTTCTGTTTACTAAAAATTGGAAACACCATTACTTTAAAAAAAAATGTATGTAACTGATTACCTCAATTTTTTTGAGTTTTGCCAACTTATTCGGGGTTACAGTGTAGAAAGAAATTAATAAGCATTTTCCAGAATAAGCACTCAACAATGCACATAACAATACATAGCAATGTGAGTGAAGGTTTCTAGTTGATGAAGGTACGTGTGTGCAAGCAGCATGTTTGTACCTACCCCTGGTGTTTAATCCTAAACACATACATTGCAACACATACAGTTCAAAACAGCGCTAGTGAGATGATACAGGAACTATATATGTGAGGTGTGAGCAGCTGCAGGTATGTGCCATGACTTACATAGAATATACACATACATACATGCATACATACTCATGCACAGTTTTCAGATTTAAGCTGACAATAACAGCTTAAATCTGTTCAGCATTTACTGAAACTTTATAAAGACGATCTCTTTCACACACGTTTCTCACGCAGGCTGTTTAACTAATTTGTCAGCTAATGTTGCTGTACGTTGGCTATCTGTAGCACACACCTAAACTTATAACATTTAAATTAATTAAAGCTTTATTGAGTGAGTG